>CAKNWW010103138.1:357-12182 GCA_932074435.1 Andricus kollari | reverse complement strand
TGTAGTCACGTTAACTTTTGAAGGAATTGTCCAATAGAGTCAGCCTTTAATAAACGTTTTAAGGGTTTCAAAATGAAGGTTAAGTTCATTAACCAGACATTTCAAACCAAAATAAAAAAATGTAGAGCATTTTCAAAATTTGGAAAGAAATTTTTTTTTTAAATTTCAGAAATTTTGTCAAAGTTTCTTACAGATGGGCAAAAGAATTACAGATTATCTGAATGAAATTTTCAATTTGATGACAATAAGAAAAGTTATAGACTTTTCAAACTTGTGAAAATTTAAAAAAAATAGAAGAAATTATGTTTCTGATAGATTAAGGAATTGCACTCAAAATTTTTCACCATAAAACATTTTTCTGAAATATTACTTTGAGGCTCGTTAACGTACAACACTTTGAAATTTAAAATGAAAATTCATTAATTAAGCTACCACTTTTTCTTCAATCATTTTTCTAACTTCAAAGCCAGGGGACTTGAATTTTCTCGCCGATAGTAGTTATGCACGGCATCATTTTCTGATGCTATTTTTCAGGAATTTACAATAATTATAAAATAACTCGTGGAATAATAATAATGAGACTAAAAATAAAAGCATGCCGCGTAAATATTAAAATCTCTTTATCGTATTAAACACAAAGGTAAATATTTACGTCTCACGCTTTCATTTTTCAGTCACAAGATTGTTATATTATTATTATTCCACGAGCAAAAAATATGGCAATGTGCGGCTCGACGAGCCACACAACTTTTATTCAGGAATTCTTTTTATCAAATTGATAGTTTTTTACCAAAAATTAAAAAGCAGAAATTTTTATTGTACGCAAATCCATGACTTTTTAAACTAAACTCGTGAAAACTCGGCTTCTGCTCGACGAAATGATCTCGTTTTTTTCCAAATAGAAAATCCTCTGCAGATGCCCAATTAGGTTTTAAAAATATATTTTTTTCTGTTACTTGCAACATAAAAATTATTGCAAACCATTACCGTCAGAAATTGTTTCCTCAGACTTTGCCGGGGAAAAGTCTCCAGGGAAGTTTCGCGGACGGAAAACATCCAGTGGCAAAGTTGTTTCTTGATGTTTAAGGAAAACTTTGACAGAATTAGCTATAGAATACGAATAAAATATTACTTTCTCAATATCACCCCTATAAGTCTATTTTATAGGGTTCTTAAAAAACTCCATTGGTGAAAACATGGCTTTTGCGAGTTTTTGGCGCCAATTATGATTTTTTTAGGTTTCTTAAATTTGAATTGTCGCTAATACATGGAATACTACTTCATACTCATAATTAGATGCTTAAATAAATTGTTTAAACAATTTTTTTTAGCAATTTCTTCTTAGAATAGAGATAGAAAGTCGCGGTTTTTCAACAAAATTTCACTTTTTTCCCAATTTTCAATTAGAGTGAGGTGGATAATTAATTAAAGTTAAAAAATTGATTTTTTAAGCAATTTATTACTATGGTTAATAATATTCAACTCTAATGATGCTAGAAAGTTGCGGTTTTTTCTAAAATTTTCAGTTGTTTGTTTTCCAATTAGAGTGAGGTGAACAATGAATTAAAGTTAGAAAATTAATTGTCTTAAAAATTTATTATTATTCCTAATATTATTTCTTACTTATTGTTTAATTTACAATAAAAGTGAGGTGGCTAATTAATTAAATTAAAAAAATTATTTCTTTAAACAATTTATAACTATCGTTAATAATATTCAACTTTAATGATGTTAGAAAGTTGCGGTTTTTTTCTGAAATTTTCAGGTGTTTGTTTTGCAATTACAGTAAAGTAAAATTAACTATTGTTAATAATATTCAATTTGAATAATGCTAGAAAGTTGCATTTTTTTCTGAAACTTTCATCTTTTTATTCACTTTGTACTGAGAGTGAGATAATAATTTTAAAAATCTAACAAGCCTCATTGCCTAAATAAATTATCATTGTTCATAACTATCTTGTCCTATATTGATGCTTGTTCACCTTTGCTTTTGCCTTTTTAGTTATGACCAAGTAATAAATAAACATTAGAAAGAATCATATTTTAAACAATCTCTTTCTTTTTCGTGTAAATTTCTTTCTGAAGTAAAACAGATATTTGAAATATGCTTCAAATTTTCTACATGGATCCCAGGGATTCCCCAGTGAATCTCCAGGGTAGAAGGGGGGGGGCTGATATTAAAATATGTACAATACCAAATTTTTATTTTACGCTTTGCAATAAACTGCTCATTGTAATTCAAAACAATACTTTCACCAGTCATTTACAGGCCTAGTCTTCCCACCTACACTCCGCGCTCCCTTATACGACCTTCTCCTATACGACCGCTCCATTATACGACCAGTTGACGCTCCCCTATACGACGGGAAGGTCGTTCTCCACCATCCCCACTCTTCCGCTTAAAGCTTACGCGGGAAGTCAGCTGTCAGTGACACAAAATTCAACGCGCATGCGCACGACCACGTGAGATTGTTGGGATTGTGAGTGGCAGGGGCTAGACGGGTTTCGTCGTATAAGGGAACGTTTTCGGTCCCGAGCTCGTCGTATAAGGGAGCGTGGAGTGTACTTCTATGTAATTTATTCTATGTTTTTGTCTCTTGCGTGAGATAGCTTTTTTGTTTGAATTAATTTTTTTAGACATTGGAAAAAGAGTAAAAATAATTCACTTAAAACAATACAATACTTTTTAAAAAATGATTCTTTTTGAAGTTCTCTTATTATTTTTTCATAACTAAAAAATCAAAGCAAAACTAAATATTTCAGAAAAAAACAACTTTCTAGCATTACTCTATGAAAAGATACTTATAAACAATAAGCAATTTTTTTTAATAAGCATGTTTGCTATCTTGCATTAACTGTGTAACTGAAAAGTGGACAAAAATTTAAGAATTCAGAAAAAACCGCAACTTTCTAGCATTATTCAGAATGAATGTTATTAAAAATATTAATAAATTGTTAAAAAAATTATGTTTGTCTTCATTAATTAAGTATTGCCTTAGTCTAATTGAAAATTGGGCAAAAAGTAGAAATGTTTTGAAGAAACCGCGACTTTCTATCTCTATTCTAAGAGAAAATTGCTAAAAACAATAATAAATTGTTTAATCAATTCTTGTAAGCATCTAATTATGAGTATAAAGTAGTATTCCATGTATTAGCGACAATTTTCATAAAAAAAACCTAAAAAAATCATAGTTAGCGCCAATAGCTCGCTAAAGCCATTTTTTCAAATATGAGGGGTTTATAGGACCCTATAAAACAGTTTTATTTCGGTGATATTTGCAAAGTAATATTTCATTCGTATTCTACAGATAATTGTGAAGAGAAATGTTGAGTTTCAACAATTCCAGCTAATAGTGAGTCTTTTTCTGTATTTTTTCTTGAGATAAGAATTCACAAAGCTAAAATGGCCAATTTTGTCACTTTATTTGTTTATATATTGTTGCTCTATGACAAAAATTAAAAAACTGCGAACCAAAATACTTTAAGAAACTCAATGCTGAGAATTTCTAAACAAAGAACTTAAATGTACTCAAAGTTTTCCTTAAACATCATGGAACAACTTTGCCACTGGAAGTCTTCCGTCCGTGAAGCTTCCCTGAAGACTTTTTTCCGTCAAAGTCTGAGGAAACAATTCCTGACGGTAATGGTTTACCATAATTTTTATGTTGCAAATATCAGAGACAAATCCATTTTCAAAACCTAAGTGAGCATTGGCAGAGGGTTTTCTATTCAAACAAAAACAAGATCATTTCGTGGAGCAGAAGCCGAGTTTTCGCGAGTTTATTTTAAGAAGTCATTGTTTTTCGTAGAATAAAAATTTACGGTCTTTAATTTCTATTGAAAAAATTATCAATTTGATACAAGGAATTCATGAATAAAAGTCATTTTCGGACATTTTTCCGCGTTTCGGTGACTGACGGGGTACTGGGAGAGTGAGTCCGAGCGCTAAGGACGTTATGGAATCCAGACGGTCAATTTTAAAATTATTTTCCCTCTTTTTAGTGCATTTGAATAAAAGCTTGTTTTTAAACATATTTTTTAATATATATTATTTTATGTTTTTAAGTCATTTGCAAATATGCAATCTTTATGACATTATATTTAAAGATATATGATAGCTAAGAATATACTGTTTAGTCTACTATATGATTCTATTAATTTAATATATAATTTTCCATTTTGTCCATTTCTGATGAAGTATCATTGTTAATGAACTAAAGTGCTCTTAACCATAAATATTAAGAAGAAATTTCATTTGCATCAAAGAACATCCTTTTAACAGAAGAGGACATTTCTCTACGTGAACCTTTCTTTTAAGAGTGGGCGTTGCGTTTGAAGGGGAGTCGTGGCAACCCAAATTTGATATAATTATGCATTGTCATTACATTTTTTTTTTATTTCTTCGAGTGAGCTCAAAGGGGAAGAGGACATAGCTATACTACCTGTATACATACATGTATGCATATATACACCGATATATTTTCATTCAACCCATATTATTTGCATTTTTTGAAAGTAATAAAAACCTTTTTTTGGAAGGGTTGGGGGCGTGGAGTTTGACTGCAGAGTCGTAACAACTCAAATTTGATATAATAATTTATTGTCAATTTGTTAATTTGAAGAAAAATGTTAATGTAAAACAAATTTTTGTTATAATTTTTTTTCAACTTAAATTTGACATAATTTTGTATTGGCAAAACGATCAATATGGTAACGATTTTATGAAGGAAAAAAACTTTCTTTCATTTTTGTCTCATGCGTGTAGAAAATTCAATGGTACCGACTACCAGCAAACTTGAACTGGACCTGCGCAATACTCATTGCTACTGTTACGTTTTAGGAATTCGTGATAACTTTATTATTTTAATAAATTTTAGTGTTTCTATGTAATTTCAAAATTTTGGGTTTTCCTCTGCGCACGGCTGCAACAAAATCTATTCGGCCGATTAGCGTAAAGTGTTAAATATAGGTTAGCGGTAATATTCTTTAGTACCATTTTTCAGGATTTTATAATATCTTCAAAAGGTTAAAAATGTTGTATATTTTTTCATCCATAATTGCATTTTTTATCTTTGCGCACGGTTATAGCAAAATCTATTGGTCCAATTAAAGTACATTTTTTTACTGTAGATGTGTGGTAATATTCTCTATAGTGCTGTTTTCTAGAGTATTTGATTACCTTTGATGGTTAAAAGCTTTGTTGTATATTTTATCATAAAAAATCACATTTTACGTCTTAGCGCACGGCTACAGAAAAACCAATTAGGTCAATGGACGTAAAATTTTAACTGTATGTGCGCGGTAATATTATCTAGCGCTGTTTTCAGAAATTTATAATATCTTCGAATGCTCGAAAAAATATTATAATACTTTAAATATATTTTATCTTGAAAAATTGAATGTTTCATCTTTGTGCACGGGTCAAGCCAAATCTATTGGTCTGGTTAACTTAAAACTGTAACTTCAAGTATGCAGTATAATTTTCTAGCATGTATCAAGAATTCAGAATATTATATCATCTGTTTGTAAAATCGAATGGGTTTAATTATATCAAATAGCCTTCTTTTCCATGTAGTGTAATCTCACCGAAATATATACGATGTCAAAACTTGGCCAACTAAAATTGTATGAAGTTGTGAAATCAAAGTTGCTTCATGTAAAATTAAAAAACAGTAACTAACATTAATTGATTACGAGTATTGAAAAATAAATCTTTAAAATTTTTTGTTTAGAATTTAAATTTAGGAACAAAATGTATAAAAACTATTTATAAACAAAGTTTTTAAATTATAACAACTTGGCGAGATTGAGTGTATTAAAAAGTGAATCGTTTCGATAAACGAAACTAGGAGAAAGTTATTAATAAAAGGAGAGGAACTTTAAAATAAACTTCAGTGATATATAGAGCGGAGATATACATTTAAACCCTGCAAGTATTTATAATTAAACAATTTTCTCTATAAATAATTGTTATGAATAATTTTGTCAGATATAAATTCTAAAACAACATCCAAAAAATTAATTTTGCAATACTCGCAGTCTAATAATGTTCATTATTATTTTTTCATTTTATTTGGTCAACTTTGATTTCACAACTTCATTTAATTGTTACTTGGCCCAGTTTTTGCGTCGTAGATGATTTTGTTGGAACATATTAAGTACGTAGTAAATTCTGTTTTTTTTTTCATTTCGAAGCAATAAGTTGTAAATTCGTTATAGCATTGGAGGTCGCGAAGCCTGTTTGCAAGTTTCACAATCTTGCCTATAAAACACTCAAATTATTCGAGCTACGAAAAATCCAATTTTAAAATATTCCGTTTTGTATAGTTCCCGCAAACACACACACATATATATGACCAATTATTTGTCAGAAATGTATGTAAATGTATCCCATAAGTCTCTGAATCATCAAATATTAATAATAATAATTTTTTGTCTCAGCTGTTGGACAGAGTGGGCAATTTTTTAATATTTTATTCTTAAAAGAGTTAAGAACACACTGAATAAAAACTACCAAATTTTCATTGAAAATTTAGATATCATATAGTTATAACAATGTTACAGCATCGCAAACAAATAGCACCGGATGTCTCATTAAAAATGGCATTCAACTAAAAAATTTACAAAAATAATAATTGCACACAAGTTTTATTTTAAAGTTTAATGATCCTGTGGTAGTTTTTTGTATTTATGCCACCAAAATTTTCCAAACTGACACAAAATTAAGATGCAATAGTGCTTTGAAAAAAACTTATTGGTAAGCAATATTAGGCTTCTAGATTTCTCTTATTAAATAGAGTAGGTTCATAAATTTAAAAAGTATTGATTAGGTAAGTGTTTATCATTTGTGTGCTTCACATATGGAATTCTTAGTATTCAATACTGTAATTGATAATAAATTAATAATTACTTTTTCAGTTCATAATTGGGTTCAAAATGAAATAATTTCGACTTTAAATTTGTTTTGCTAATAAAAATTATTATTAAAATCTGGCACATTCTAAAAACTTGTAACGTAACTTACTTCGAAGGCACATAAAGCTAGTAGGCAGCAACCGATGGCAAACTTCATGGCAGAAGAATTTGTTTAATCTCGATTTCACAGCAAAGATCAATTAGAAGTATGTCCTCTTAATGCCTAAAGTTGTATTCTTATACCCAATTTTTATCTTATCATGTGAATCTATTTTTGCGTTTAAAAGAAACAATCTTTATCTTATGAGAAAAGATACCTTCATGTATTATTTATGACACAATTTGGATGCGCAAATTTAACTCAATAAAAATATTAAATAATATAATTAAGCAATCATATTTATGATCTGTTGTATGTCCACACTAAATCATAAGGCGACACTTTTCGATCGAGAAGAGTATCAAATCGTTACACAATGGTACAAACAATTGATATTTACGTAGAAAAATGTGTAGTAGTAGTAGTAGTTGAGTGTAGTAGTTATGTAGTTGGCAATTTTCTCTCTATTGTGAAATGCTTTAACACCCCTTAATATCATAATGTGACACCTTGGGATTGAGTGCGTCATAGCAAATCAAATAGTAACAGAACGGAGTAATCCTTATTACAACTATTTTAGCAAGTATGACGCAAGTATTAACGACTCTAAATTAATTCAGCTACGCACATATATTTGAAATTTGGCAAGTTTATTTTAAAATAACTAATAGGAGTTTTTAATAAGGCAAAACAGATTTTTAAAACAATTATATTCTTATAAAGTATTGGGTCATTATTATTAATATATATATATATATATATATATATATATATATATATCAGTCCGAAAACACTTTAAGGCACATTAGTAGATTCCTTAATAAAACACCAACAGGAATTTCTTTATTCACTGCAAAGAAATAATTATTTAAACAAATACAATGTTGATAATAATTTTCCACTTTTTTAATTGTTTAACTTCCAAGAATGTAAAGTAACACAATCCTGAAAATTATGAGATCAACTTCCACCAGCAACTCATAGTCAACAATTATTAAATTATCTATTGTTTTTATCCCCTCCGCGCTACAAAAAGATCTTTACATGAATTTCCGATTTGGGAAATTCATTTTAAAAAAAGTCATAGTCCTATCGAAAAACTAAGGGTATCGTTGGATTTGTCCCAGTAATAACTCCAGGAGTGTTTCAAATGAGGAAAGAAAACTTATTGCTACAATAATAATAAATAATGTTTTAAACAATGAGAATGTTGCAAAAATTCCAAATTTTGTTATTTCAACAATAATTCAACGACAATAAATGCCTAATCACAATTACACAAAGTTTACTGAAGAGCGTGAAATAAAACAAAGTTCAAGTAGTGTAAAAACTTTAATTTAAACATTGCTTTCATCGCCTCCATGCTGACTTCATACTGCAAATACATAACCAGGAAAGAAGAATCGATTGAATGGAAATTATTTGAATCGGATAATTTAAGAATGCTGATTGACACGAATTTTATTCATTTCAATCGGACACCTAACAGCCACCGCCAATTCAGGTAAATTTCGTTGAATTTTTTTCAGTTTTTTCAATCGGAACATTTACTGGCTGAGTAATCTGAAATATCAGAAACTCAGTCCGCAAATGTTCAGATTAAAAAAAAATAATAATTCAACGAAATTTGCCTGAATCGATGGTGACCGATTGAAAAGATTAAATTTATGAAACCGTTTGACACAAACCGATAGACCGCAATGCACGTGAATCGGCATTCTTAAATTCTCCGATTCAAATCATTTTCATTCTATCAAAAACTATCAAAAACCAAGGATATCGTTAGACTTGTCTCAGCAATATCTTCAGGATTTTTGTTTAATTAAGCAAAACAATATTTTTTAAACGTTTATATTAAAAGAAATCCTTAACCTCACCCTTGGGTTATTGATAGGTCTGTTATTTTGTTTAAATTAAATTTTCCAAATTTAAGATCTATAAGCGCATACTTTTGTAGTATGCAGTTAGTGAAGGGGGGATGATAACAATGTTTCAATTAAAGCTTTTACGCTATTTAAATATTCTTTTATTCCATGTTTTTTGGAGAACGCTGTGCAGTTGTGATTAACGTTTTCTTTTTGACGCATTATTGCTAAAAAATTAATTTCATAGACATTATAATTGTTATAAAAATTATTTCTTTGCGTAATTAAAAAAACTGCCGGAGAAATACCGATTCTCTTGTACCTTCAAGTCAGCCTGTAGGAAATGGAAACAATAGTTAATTTATCAATTACTGCACATTTATTTAGAACCACAAATACTATTGATAGCCCAATATAGATTAAAATCTGAGAAATGATTGCGCAATCTCCCGCGAAATCGTCCACAACTGTATGGTGCATTTGCAGTCGTCCAGAGGCGTAAAAATTAATTACGTACATAATTTATGAAGATTATAAAAAATCGTGCACCATAATATTTATAAGTGAAATAAAGTAATTAAAATTTAAGATATAAGCGAGATGAGAAGATAGCAGAAGTAATTATCAAATAAAATTGTATTTGGTGATGTAGATTGCCCACGGCAAGGGCTTATGACTGGATTATTACATGTATATTTATTTTAGAAATTCAAACTTATGCAGTGTGAATTTAATTAAATTTAGACTGATTCATATTTGCAGCTTTTATAGCAGGGGAGAGAGTGGCCATCACTGGGTCGCCGTAGACAGTCGATATTTTCAGTTATATTAATAACCAGTGGATCAATTTGTTTTGAGCTTTAGGGATAAATAAAATATAAATATGTTTTTTAGATTATGCTGAGAAAATATACCTTCAATTTATTAATTATTTGCCTTTAAAAAATATGTTGTTTTTTTTCAAGTTAGTGACTTAAATTGGACAGTCCTCATGTGCCCTTAAATCAAAAAATTGCTAAACATGAAAGAATCATGTTCTGAGAGTAAATTCTCAATTTCAGTCATTTTAGTACAATGACTCTTCATTGTACAAATGCTCATTTAAATTAAGAATGATTCTGCAAAAGACGATAAATAGTTTTAACTTTTACTAAGTCATAGTATATGGAACTAAAACTGGGTTGAAGAATTTGTTTTAAAAATTATAGGTAAAAGAATTTAGGATAAGGATCTGGGAAAATGTATTTTTTAAGCCCGTGATATCCAAATTATTAAATATTACTAGTAAGTATTGAATCTGCTACTAACGATTAATTTTTTTCTGTACAAGAGGCTATAATTATAGAATGCTTGTAAAATATAACTTAGATAACAGCATTATTATTTCAAAATTGATAATTTTATTTATTAAGTCTGTCAACTTTAAGTAATTTACTTTTAAAATTTTTAATTTGATTACAGATTAATTGGAATTTATTAGAATCTGCCTTCATATTTAATCGGTTTTCATAATTCAAACAAAATAATTCAGTAAAACAGTCAACTTTTTTCCGTCTGCGATAGGTAAATAAAACGTACATCTAACAAGTATGATGTTTTTGGCGATAAAAGACATCAGAGATCACGATAGTGGAAACTCGTTCGCCTTCCTTACCACAGAATAATACATTTGTTCTAAAATTAAAAACTTACAATGTTAAAGGATAATATTTTCTCCACTAAATTGAATGGAGCAGACATTTCTCTATAAATCTGAATTATATACAATTGAGTACAAAAATCAGTTAAATAAATATTAAAACATTTTTAACACCTTTTTACGTAAGATTCTATATTTTTTACTCAATATGTATATCAAGAATATATAATTTCGACATTGTCTAGAAATGATCAGCATGCATCACTAATATGCAAGGATTTTAAGAGTTTTTGCAATATTGCAAACGCAGTCACGGGATCTCAAAAGATTTCGAGAAATACCGAAATATCTTTACGTAATTTGGAAGATTACAGGAGATTTCAATAGGATTTCGAGAATTTAAAGAGATTTGAAGGGATTTAATAATATTTCAAAAAATTTTACGGGATTTCAAAATATTGTAAGGCAGTTAACAGATTTTAATAAACTTAAAAGAGTTTCGATGATATCACGGAATTTAAAAGGATTTTAAGAGAGTTCAAAACATTCAGAAGTACATCCACGGATTTTAGAGGATTTCAAAAGATTTAGCATCTAATTTTAAAAGGATTTAAAAAATTTCAAAGGATCTCATATTATATTGATTTGAATGGAATTTTTATAGTTTCATGCGATTTCAAAAGATTTCACGGAATCTCAAAGATTTTTAAGGGATTTCCACAGTTTTTAAAGGTTTTTAAGGGTTTTCCAGGAAGCTCAATCACTTTAAAGTCTCAAGAGATTATATACGATATCCACAGAATTCATAGAATTCCGAAAAGTATTCACATTATTCAACAAATTTTAAGTGACTTACATCAAAAACATTAACGGGATTTCAAAGGATTGAAAAGATTTCAAGGGATTCTACGAGATTTCATGAAAGGTGCATACCAGATTTCAAGAATGATAAACTCCACGACTCTATACTTATTGGAAATGTCTGATATGAAACATTTCTCAATAAGGAAAAAATGAAACAAATAATGAACCCAAGTAAGGCTTCGTAATACACCCCCCTGCCCCAAAAAAAACCTTTCGTAATTACTGGACGTTCCCTTATGACACGTCCACAAATGACACACAGAAGTTGCTGTCATTTAATTGGCCGACGCTTAATAAAATGTCTAGACAGTTCATGAACTGGTAGCGGATTGTGTAATAATCGACAATTACACTATTTGTCTAAAATTGTTAGCCGTTTCAGAAACTGAGCAAGCCTTCTTCAGAGAGGTAGTGTAACTATCGATTATTACAAAATCCGCTA
>CAKNWW010102733.1:620-12743 GCA_932074435.1 Andricus kollari | reverse complement strand
GTTTATAGGGATTTTTATAAACTAGGAGATTGAAAATTCAATATATTTATAATTGCAGCGCTCAAATATAAACGATTTTTGAGCATACAAATAATTAAATATTTAATCATTTTACATAGAAACTGTTCTTTAAACATGCAAACTTTCATGAATTGAATTTAAAATGCTCCTCATACATATATAGTAAATATTTATACAAGTATATAAATCCTTACAGTAAAATTGGAAAATTCGACTGCCTATAGTTTTGTGCAATTATTTTTTTTTAAATTCAATATTTTTAATGGGTGTGTCTAGCCTTCCCGAATTTTCGGGACGACTAGTTAAATTTAGGAAAAATATTTTACTACTCATTCCGAATTTCGGATCGATAAGACATTTCGATTTTCAAATGCTTTTTATTTTAAAATTCTTTACGTTTGATAATGTTTCAATTTGACAGTGCTAAATTTTTTTGATTTTATATGTTTCGAAATTTGATTTAAAAACAATGTGAGAATCCTTCTTAAATTCATTTAAAAACTCTCCAAGTTCCTATTTGCAATCGTACAATGCTATCAAATTTTTGTTGTTGAGATTTTCCATTTTATACTCATTCCTATATTTTGAAATTATTCGAAGTTTTTGGTTAAGACTTGAACTCCAGCTTGAACTTATCAATTAAAATTTTTAATTTTTTTCCTTGCGTGATATCAAATTTGTCAATTTTTTTAATCTTTTTTTTTTTAATTGCTGATTTTCCAAAGTTTTGCATTTATAATCGTTCATTCAACTTGAAAAATTTGCATTTCATTTGTGGAATGATTTCAACTTTCAAAGTAATTTTTTTTCTTTTTCTAATTTTATTTCTCCGATTTTATCGCACTACCATTAAAATATATACTATATTTTTCGGGTTTCGTACATTCGTTTCATAGTAGGCTCCGCCGGAAAAACTATAACGACGGTCGGATGTCCGTCCGTCCCTCCGTCGTTTTTAACTTCTAGAATATTTGCGCTAGCTAGAGGGTTGAAATTTGCCATGAATATCAATCAGACCTAGAGTATTTGAATGAAAATATGTGAGTCTATTTGTCTGTTACCGGGTTATTATCAGTGGTTGAAAAGTAGAGAAAAGTGAGGACATTTGGGTTTTCAGACCTCTAATATGCTGCAAAATTTTCTTTCAATCCGATTTTCGTCGGGTTGGTTTGGCTTTTTTTAGTCCAATTTTCTTTGAGGATATTGCTCAAATTGAAGCTCTTAGCATATCGATGTACAATGAAAATAAAATTTGTTATGTTATACTGTTGAATTTTTTAACACGTGCTAAAAATTAAGAAAAATAAGGAAATTTTATATCTTAGGCCAATATTGCTGGAATATTGCTTAAACTGCGAAGCCCTTGGAATTCAGAATTGCGATAAAAAATAAAAATTTCCAAGTTATATAGTCTTCTCTTTGAAACTCTTTTTAGTTCTTATATGAAAAATGGTCAAAGTTGATCATTTTAATAATAATTAATGATTTAAAAATTTAGTTATGTTTGAGAAAACGATCTATTGGATCAAATGTTTATTTAAAAGCATTTGTCTGTCGGTAGACGAAAATTTGAGAATAAGAATGAAATTTATAAAGGTAATTAAGTATTGGGTGATTAATTACGATCAAATATTGTGTTGATTTTTCATTACTCTTACCAATAATTTTTGTTCTGTTTGCTTTTCCTCGGAAAATGTTAATCTCTAGGCTAGATTTGTGAATCAGGAACTTCACGTTGAATTAATTTTAATTTTAAATTCATTTTTATAATGGTCGACTGTTATAAAAAAAAATATTTTTGCTGAGAGCAATTAAATACATATTTATTCAGTGAGCACAACTACCGAAGAATGAATGAGAACCACGAGAAGGTATTTATAAACTTTTCCAAAACTTTACGTTATATTTCAAGAAATATTATCATGGATATAACGGTCGTTTTTAAGTAATATTGTAAGCAAACAATTTTTTTTTTAATATATTTTTCTTTAAGAAGCGAATGCGCATAATAATTAAAATTCGTTTTTCTTCTTTATTATTACTTAAATTTTAATTTTAAATAGTTTCATAACGTGTTTGGATATAACAAAATATAGATTTTTTTATTAAATAAACATGATTTTGGCTTAATTAGCTTGCACTGCATACTGTGTTTTATATCCTTATCTTGTATCGCCACAGTTTTTAGGCCTGAAAATAAAAAAAAAATCTTTTACAATAATGCATATATTGTCGCTTATGATGCAAATAACAATCCCAGAAATAATTTATAACTTAAATTTAAATGTTAAGATAGTCAGGCGTAGTTTAAATTTTTTAATTTAAAGTAACAATAATTCACTTTTAGGAAGAAACGAAATATTGAATATAATAATTTGATAAACCGGAAAAGACGCAAGCCGCAAGCGTAGCGTCTGCCGCGTATTTGTCGTGTCCCGTGGTATAAATCATGAGATTCAACTTTCGACGTCGCGTCGTGTCGCGTCGGTTCGTTGTGGATTCATCCACGTGGAAGAACATAATAAAATTTTGCCCGCCATGGCAGGGGCGGTGACTGTGGTTGCACTCTAGCCGTTTTCGAGGGTGGGTCCTAGCCGAGGGCTATTATGGGGCTTGCCATGGGTCGTCGGAGGTTTCCATGGGTACCCACTACTCATGGATCTTTGAGGGTGACTCTGGTTCTGGTAGCTCAAGGGGAGCGTGCGATACGAGGGGTTTTGCCTGCGGGGCGTGGGCACTCCACTCCAGAAGGGTGTCATTCAAAAAATGACGACATGCTACACGATGCAATTCCACAAACTTTAGTCTCAAAATTTATTTCAAAATTTTCTTCCAAAAACCCAATTCACTTCATTAAAAATTTTAACGCAAAGAACATATACCATAAGACAGGGCTAAGCGGGACATTTTTTGTAGGGTTTTCTCATTATATATTACGGGAAGGGATTGAAATTAGGTATCAATGCTTCCAATATATCATGTCTAACTCTTCCTCCTCCGTCTCCTGAAGTTAAAACATTTAATTTAGCAATAAGTATAACTATTTTTTGCAGTCCAATGTGTTAATCTTTACCCCTCAGTCTTCCACCTTTAGTAAGAAGACAAAAATAACTGTTCAGTAATACTAAGTGGCAAAAAAACATAAATTAAGAGCCTAAATCGTTATTTTAGAACAAATTAAACAAGTATAATATTTAAGAACATGAAAAAATATATACTATACATAACAACATATATATACGCTCATAAATACAAGGTACGATCGGATTTGGGTATTATCATTCCTGCCCCTATCCCGCTTGCCCCTACAAAATTTAATTTCAAAATTTTCATCAACATTAATATACAGCCAAAACCAAGTATCATAGCTTGCTTGAACTTTTATAGATAATTTTGTTGAGACGCTGTAGAATATGATAAGTGACATAAATATCCATGATATTTTGCAATAAAAGTTTAGTAAGCGGTTTTTACTCGACTTAACCAAAATACCGAAAATTACAGCTATATATAAATAATATTTGTATTAAACTTTACGCGCGAAACTAGAGCAAACAGCCTCTTAAATAAAGTTTGACATTTATTTTACAGAAAACAATCCAAAATCTTTCGGGGTTTCAGTCAGAAAAAAGAATCCCGGCTAGCCCCGTTTTACAATGTCAGATTTCTGAATATTTCAAAAGATAATTTTTATTCAGTTATATATAATGATTTAGATTCCAGAGAGATTAAAAAAAATCCTCATTAAAAAATCGCCAAAAATAAAATATGCGCATACATATTTTCTATATTGTATATTAGACACACCTACAGTAGGGTGATTAAACAAAAAAGATGTTCGAATCCGATCACGGCTTCATAACTCCGGGTGTCCGTCCGTCGTACTTTTTTTCCATGAGTGGAAATGAGAAGAGGAGTAGTAGGGGAAGTGAGGGAAATTAGTGAAGGGAAAGTAGAGGAAATGAGGGGAATTGAGGGTAGGGAAAGTAGGGGATGAGAGGGGAAATGAGGGAAGAGGAAATAGGGTAAGTGAGGGGAAATGGGGGAGTAGGGAAAACAAGGGGTGAGGCAGTAAGGGGAAATGAGTGTAGGGCAAGTGAGTGGAGGGGTAGTAGGGAGTAGAAGGGGAAGTGAGAGAAATTAGTGAAGGGAAAGTAGAGGAAATGAGGGGAATTGAGGTTAGGGAAAGTAGGGGATGAGAGGGGAAATGAGAGAAGCGGAAGTAGGGGGAGTGAGGGGAAATGATGGAGTAGGGGTAAGAAGGGGTGAGGCAGTAAGGGGAAATTAGTGTAGGGCAAGTGAGTGGAGGGGAAGTAGGGTAGTGAGTGTAAATGAGGGAGGAGAAGTAGGGGAGATGATTGGAAGTGAGGAAGGGCAGTGAGGGAAGTGTGGGGAAATCAGGGGTGGGAAAGTAGGAGAAGTAAGGAGAAATGAGGGGAGGGAATGTAAGGGCCCAGGTGAAAAAGTTATATATATATAGTTTATATATAGTAGACAAAACACCTATATTTTTCATTTCTTTTATACAGAAAAATGTATAAAACAAATGAAAAATAGCATTGTCTTGTCCACTATACATATAGTATATATATATATACACACACACACACACACACACACAAAACATAAACATGTACATATGTAACTTTTTTAGCTGGCTGAAATGACGAGAGAGTTATTGAAGGTAAATGAGTGGAGTGGAAGTAGGGGAAATTAGGAGAGGGAAAAGTAAAGGAACTTAAGGGAAATGAGAGGAGGGAAAGTGGAGGAAGTGAGGAGAAAGTATGGAGGGGTATTAAGGGGAAGTAGGGGAAATGACGAGAGAGTTATTGAAGGTAAATGAGCGAATTGGAAGTAGAGGAAGCGATGGAAAATTAGGTTAGTGAAAGTAGGGGGTGTGAGGGGAAATAAGAGGAAGGGAATTAGGGGGAGTGAGGGAAAGTGAGGTAAGAGGAAGTGGGGGAAACAAAAGGAGTGAAAGTAGGGGAAGTGGGTGAGTAAGAGGAAATGAGCGGTAGGGAAGTAGGGGAGGGAAAAGTAGAGGAATTCAAGGGAGGGGGAAGTAGAGGAAGTGAGGAGAAACTATAGAGGGGTATTAAGGGGAAATGATTGTTAGTGAGGATTGTTAGTGAGGGAAGTGATTGGTGGGAAGGAAATGTAGGTGTGGAGAGAGGAACGTATTAAATACTTTTATTTATTTTAAACAAGAACTTTATTAATTGTCAATTTTTACTTAAAAATAAGTGAAATCTCACCAAAAGTTCTACGATGCAAAATAATTCGCGAAGTAAATGTTTATCAGTAGCATCAACATAGAAATTGATGGAAATTAAAATTGAATTAATTGGAATCAAAGTTTGTAAAAATTATAGAAACTTTGAAAGTGTTTTGAAAAAGGAAAAGCTTAAAACTTTCCGAGATTTTCTCTTTTTTGTAATAATAACCTCGCTAAGTTTTAAGCTTTTTCCCTTTTAATACACTTCCAAAGTTTCTATACTTTTTTCCAGTTGTATAAATTTCATTATTTAGATATATTTTAGAATTACTTGGCTAACTTTGATTTAAAAATCATTTCAATCAATATCTATGTTGATTGGTACTCTGATAACTTTTTACTTGGTGAAATGTTTCGCATCGTTGATGTTTTTGGTGAGATTGATAGTTCCTAGATTAAATATCCGGTTCACGTAAATTCACATAATTAACTGGAAAGGGTGGCTAGGTTCACCGAATTTCGGGGGGCGTAGATTAAATATTTTCAGCCTAGAAACTCGTATTTAAATTGTATCGAATATTTCTAAAAAAAAAAGTAATCCCATTTAAATAAAGTGATGATTTGATCGATTGCAAAAAGCGAGGTAGAAAGTCTCATTTTTGAAAGTTTTCCCAAATCCCTTCATACATATATACGTACTAGGTAGGTACATCTACCCCAAAAATACGTATATTCTACGAATTGAAAAAAAAAACATTCAATCTTCCTTCACCTGCCTTATCCCATTAAATACCCAAAATTCCCCTAATATCTCATAATTTCGTCGAATCATACTTTAAGTACAATCCAAGATCTTTATCGTCGATACGTGCTACCCCGTAACAAATCCAAAGCCCACGTGCGCCAGCAGGAAAGGAGAAAAGTGGAATCTCCATCTTTATTTTTCTTCAGCCAAGAAGTCATCCCACCTGAGACCTGAGTCGAAATATATATAATGTTCTTAGAAAGAAAAGAGGACCACAAGAAGCTGCGAGCTGTCTCGATCTCATCGAGATTGAACCCTCTTGTGTTAAAAGGTACACGAAACGTAAGCAGGCAGCCGAGACCACGAAACACAATGTCCTCACACCGCACTGCTCTTCGACAATAAAGGGACGTTATAGGATTATTTATATTATACCCATGCGAGGACGCGATCGCGACAGCATTTCACGTGTGGATATAAATGGCGGCAAGAGAGAAAAGGAGAGAAAAACAGAGAGAATGAGAGAAGCCAAGTGGAGAACGACGTTCTGGCACGGGCCATCTGGCCTGGTGCGGTGGCGATTCTTGTATTTCCCTACAACAGGGCGGCGAACCTTGGAGAATCCACTCGCGTGGAAATGTTGCTTTGATTAATGGCACCAAAAGAATCGTCACTTTTCAAATTTAAACCAATGAGGACGCAGAGTGCAGTTAGGAATCGTGGTTTCTGGTTTACCGCACGGTCCCATTTTATTTGGAAACCCTCGACATGATAACCTGGAAAACCAACGTTTTTACAGAAGACTAGTTTTTTTTCGTTTCAATTCCTTCTACTGAAATTTAGTCCTATTTTTTGAGACTTACTCTATCCATTTTTATCTTATTTATCCTTTACCAAGATTTTGCCCAGAGCACACTGAGAAAAATGTTTGGTTGGCTGAATAAAAGTTTGGTTCTCCCAAACTAAGTTTGTTGTTGCTGTAGAAGCTACAAAACTGTTTGGTTGAGCTAGTCAGTTTATTTTGTTGGACCATTTGGCTGATCAAACCAAAAAGTTTGGTACGCTCAACAAAATATTTTTTGTAGATACAAAAAATGTTGTTGGTTGAACAAATATATTATGTAGCATTAAAAATATGTTTGTAAAAGCAATAATACAAGTATTCACTTCAAATATTCTTTAAATAATTTCGAAACTTGATATTCCACTCGGTAACGCTGTGGAAACTCATATAAGTTGTGTGTTCCGCTATATGCATTCACAGTTCAGCCCCAGTCGTCTCATTCAGACTGTCAAAGCTGATCGAATTTTAAGTCAAAATTTATCAAAGGAAAGATTATGTATTAAAAGTTATCAATAATTATCTTCCTAAAATGTACTTTTGAACATGCCTTTAGTTTTCCAAAAGAAAACTTTAAATCAAAATTTTCAATAAATATTATTTTTTCAATTATTACTTATTTTAATTTAGTTTAACAGAATACGCGCAGATAAACATCATTTTCGTTTTGAAATTTATCTTCTCTATAAATATAAATCTTGATCTCTAAATTGGTATCTTCGTTAAATTTTTGGTGTCAAATATTAACAAAAGTACTTGAGTTGATTTTTTAAAGTTCCAATTAAAAAAATTTCATAGTCAAAAGTTCACAACTTTTTAGCAACAACCCAACGACGAATTTTAGATTCATAGATATACAGACAATTAATTTATATAAAAAAGTCTACACAAATTTTAGAAAAAATTTGTCATTTAACACTAGAAAATACATTTTAGGCCACATTTAACAATATTTTCCACATGCGATGTGTAAAATTACAAAGTATCACAATAGGGGTTTTTGGGGTATTGAATGAATGACAACAAATTCTAAGTATACCACAACTTAATAAAGATTGCATAGAACTTCAGTAATAATAATAATAATAATAATTATTATTATTATTTTAAGAGGTTTCATAAGTTTTTAAGGAATATCTTAAATTATGAAATATATTTTTTAAGCCATGGGATATGGCTCGGGATCCAGTTACAATTTAACTATATATGAAAATAATGTTTGAGCAATTTAAAATTAATATTAACCAACGGTTCTGTGCCAGAGATAATAATTTACTCGGCAGCTTAATGGAGAGACTCCAAAATTAATTGTGTAAACAAAACTTGTATGGAAATTATCACTAAAATCTACCCAGAATTATTTTCAAAGCATCCAAGGTATATGTTTATTGTGTATAATGCATCCTGAAAGATAATAATTTTATAACAAAATTTTTTTGACTTATTGGGAAATTCCCATGTTCTGAAAGTAGCGGGGACACGAAAAAAAATGAGTCTGCTAAAGTTACAGGATATTCAGTTAAAATAGGGAGAGTTTACAGAATTTTAAGTAATTATACAAATTTACGTAAATACGGATCCATAAATTTATCAAATTACTGAAAATTCTGTAAACTCTGCAGAAAAGTCGGTTATATTTACAGAAAACCAACGCTGTCCCTATTTTAACTGAAAATCCTGTAAATTCAGCAGAATGTTTTTCATGCGTTGTAAAATTGAGTAAAATAGTGGTTAACTATTTTGAAAAATTACAAATTTCTATGGTCGACAATATCAATTTATTCGAAAATTGAGACAACCGCTATTCTGAATTTCATTTGGTCTTAATTATTAAATTTGGACACGATCACTCTGCTGTTCTTTTCTTTCGAAAGTTTTACTTAATTTTCCAATTTTTTTCAATTTTCATTGAAATAACATAAGAAACTTAAAATCGATATTTGAACCTTTAAATGTTAGCAACGGTCTTTCGAAAAAAATGTTTACCCCGCGTAATATAAGAACCACCCTAATGTATTATATTTCAGAAGAAAATTCTGAAAAATATTGTAGCTCTACAAAAGATATATGAATCACAAGATGTGTCTGTACATACAAAATGGCACTCATTCTTTTCTCGTTTCCTGAATCTGATCTCTTGATCAGAACGATATGAAGATTATTTGCAATCAACTTCATTTACAAAATTGTAGAATAATATTCTGAATAAATATTAAATAAAGAGGGTGGCGTTTCACAAGGACACATACACCATTTGTTCAAAAATGAAATTATTAACACTATGACATAAACTTTATTTGTAACATCATTTTTCAAATTATTTTTTTTGTTGCAATTTAACAAATTTGTTTGTATTTTGTTCAACTTCTTAGAACGTTTGCAATTGTTTCGCAACTCAACAGCTACAAATCTGTTTTACGAGTAAAGATGGCGTTTCTATCCTTCGGGAAAGCTTCCGTTTACATTATATACTCATATCATTCATACAATAATGGAAGTGACCAGCTGTAATTTTTGACTCAGCTTTAACATAACAAAAAAGAAAACATTCATCGGCATGTAGAGTATACAAGAAGTCAATAGTATAATGGAAGGCAAGCTGCTCTGGCTAAGCGATAGTCGTGTCATTCTTGCAAACCCTTTCACGCCATTATGCTTCTTCTTGCAGATTCGCCGACGTCGCTTTTCAACGAGTTCAACCACGAAACATTGATGCGCACGCTCGTTTGCATAAAATTACAATTTCCCGAAGAATAACGAGCGGCAAATTTTACGAATCGACCATGAAGGGCGGATACCTCTGAAATATTCAAATTATTCAAATTGTATTAATGAAATGCTAAAAGCCATTAGAGTTCTAAACGGAAGCCTCAGATTGTAGGTCCTTTGCATTATAAGAAAAGGCTTATGGTCACCCTCATTATTTCTTTTCATTGAAGATCATTCAATTATTTCTAACCAAATTTGTCAAGAAAAATAACTCCGAGAAGAGGTCGACAAGGAATGTTTTCATAGACGTATAGTCAGTAGTCAAAGGACTGATATCATAGTTCAGTGGTCAAAGTTGAAGGCTCAAAGGTTAAGGATCAGATATGAGTGGATGTTCAGGGGTCAACATTCAGAGGTTAAATGTCAGAGATCGCGGTTCAGACGTCAAAGGTCAATGGTCAAAGCTTAGAGGTTAAATGTCGAAGTTTAGATGTGAAGGGGAAAAGGTCAGATGTCTAATGTCAAAGGTCAAAGATCAATGATGAGGTGCCCTTAATCAAGGTTCTAAGGTCACGTTAGCATTCCATAAAATAATTTTAAAGAATGTTCCCAAAATGTCAATGTGATACTTTATTACTACACGCCAGTTTGGTATCTTATAAAATTGTCTTCAACATGAAGTTGTTTCCCTCGAATAGAAATGCTTTACCGTTGATTTTTAAGTTTTTAACTTTGTACTTTAGATTAAAATATGATGGAATTTTTTTAATCGTGTCTTACGTGGCTATAACGCTTCAAGTTTGAATTCATTAATTTTTAAAGTTTCCCATTGGTAAGCTTATAATTTTTAACGTTTTTAGAATAATACTACACTATTATATTTTTTTACTATTAAGCCAAATCCCTTTCGGGGACATGATAAGATTTTTGTAAATAACATTTATTATCTTTACAAGTTATATAATTTCAATTTCAATTTATAGTCTTGAATGCGTAATTCTGAAACTGCATAAGTTTTGTGGCCTTAAAAACTCATTTTTTTTGCTTCTGAAGCTTAAATTCGAAAATATTTGGTTTGAAATTTCTTAATTTTTCGAGATTTCCAATTGCAACTTTCACCCGGTTGTCGTTTGAGATTCAAATGTAAAAAATGTCAGAATAATTTCACTATTATATCTTTTACAACTGCAATCTTTCATATTGAAAGCCATGATAGTTTAAAATTTAAAATATTCCAAATTGTCTGTTTCCAATTTTAAACGTACAAAATGTATGTTTTTTATAATTCGAAATCATAGAATTTCAAATTAAAATACTTTATAGTGTCACAATTTATAGTCTAAAAGACCTGTAATTAAACAATTTTGAATTAAATGCCTCAAGAATAAATTTAAAACAATGAAAAATTAAGAAAATAATTGGTCAAATTCACACCTTAAAAATGAGAAGATTTTAGAACTCAACTTAAAAAATACAATTTCGAATTGAAATAATATCTTCAAATTGTCCGATTTTTAGTTGCGGGTGTAAAACAATGAATCATTCAAAAATGAAAAATATTTAAATGGAAGACTTCAAGAATGAATAATAATTCTGAATAAAGTGTCAAAGAATAAACGATTCGAATTTTTTAAATTGTGTTTTTTTCAAATAAAATAGATCAAAGTAGAACTATCTAAAATTGATACATTAGCCATTAAATAATAATTTCTTTACTTTCAAATGGTTACAATTTTAGAGTTCTGAATTTTCAGGTTGAACGCTGAATGTTCTATTTTTCCCTTTCATAAGTTTTAATCTTGTAATTGCGAAATTGGAATGGTTGAATTTTTAAAGGCATAATTAACTATTTGAAAATTTTTAATGTTGAAAATTGTTATATTCAGACCGAAAATTCTTGGTAATTAAAATTTGTGTCAGTTTTAAATAAAGTTTGAATTTGTTTAATTTACAACGTTCCGTAATAAATTGTTTTTCATTTTTGATGTTTTCGATTTAAATTCTTGCTATTCTGGTCCATCTTTTTTCTCTCGATCCACATCCCTCTTCTAAATATGTTGGTACTCCTTATTTTTTCATCATCTTATTTTATTTATTATATTTTGATTCTTCAATCATTCCCAATCTTTCTATTAATATATTGTCTTTTCCTGTCCCTTTTCTCCAACTCTTCATAGCTTACTATAGTCCCCTCTCCTATATCTCTATGCCCTAAGCCTAAGGAACTCTCACCTTTCTTCTTATCTCGTTAATTCTATCACCCTCACTCTTTCTTCTATCTCCCTCAATCACTTTTTCGCTAACTCCCCTTCGCTTTCCTCCATTAGCTTCGTTTCGAACTTCCATACTTCTTACGCTTCTTCTATCACCATATATTCAGGCGTTCTCCAGTCTACTTATACAGTCCAACTTATACACCTGTCTTGTAAACTTTCAATTTCTTTCCTTTCCTTCCATCTCCATATCTCTGCTCCATAGTCTAATACCGTCCATACAAGCGTATCAAATAACCACATTCTCTTTCTCCAATCTTTTTTTAACCTTCTTTTTCCTATTTTCTATGTCTGTTTCCTTACCCATGCCGCTTTTTTT
>CAKNWW010102669.1:517-12848 GCA_932074435.1 Andricus kollari | reverse complement strand
TAGTAAATAACTACAAGTGTGGGCTCACCACACCCACGACCGCCAACGCCAACAGCAACGCAGTAGTATCAGACGGTCACCCATCCAAGTACTGATCGCGCCCAACACTGCTTAACTTCAGTGATCTAACGGGAACTGGTGCTTCCAGCGTGGTATGGCCGTTTAATAGCTATATAATAATTGTATTTTAATTAAACGTGCCTACTATTATACTTATTCACATCGCGTACAGCTTCGCGTACAGTAGGCACGTTTAATTATAATACAATTATTATATAGCTATTATATATTATTGTACATTGTATATTATACATTATGTATTCTACAATAACATCAAAATATGATGTATATTATACTTACTATAGTTTTTATAAAAAATTAATATTGCAACTTGAACATTTTGTATACGATTTTTTGATGAAATATTCATAAATATATTGATTTAAATTTTTAAAAGATCGTTTCTTTTGTTTATTTATTGATTACCTTCCGGCTAGTAATTCTAATTGACATATAACTCCTTTATATAAACGTAATTATATGGTCGTATTAACTTGAAAATAGTATTTTATTGCTTTTCAGCATTTCGAAAAGGTTTTTGCAGGTAAAAAAAAATCCGCTCGGGGAAATATTTTAATTTCATCAAAAATGGTTCCGCAGAAGCATTCAAAACAATCTCCTATTCATAACTTTGGGGTACCTGAAAATAGCATTTAACTTTTTTAAAAGCCACCGTGCTGAGTAAGACTCGCGAGCGTGTTGCACAGCTTCAGTTTAAAATTGAAGCGGCGAGACGGCATGCATCAAATATTCAATGCGTGATTAGCTACGTAACATAAAATAAAAAATTTACTCCAAAAGTTAGGGCACTTGCTCTAAACTTAAGGAGAGCAAATCACACGCTGAACAAGTGTAAAATTTTGACCATCAAGCAGCACTGGACGTAAAAAATAATATCTCTTTCAACAGCGAAGCAACACTTTAAACGGCGAGTAAAATGGATTAAGGAAATTTCCTCCTTTTCTACTGATCCTTCCCGTTTGTCCAATAAAACGCCACGTACCGTTAAAAATCCGCCTAGTCGAGAAGAGATTCAAGTCTTCTGGGAGAAACTGTATGGAGATACTTATCAGCTAAATGAAGACGCTTCAGATATATCACTCTTTCGTAACTTTTGCCAAAGACAAAGGTTGCAGGCTCCAAAGGAAGAGTGTCCACTAATTACTGCTGAAGAAGTGAAGACAGTTATCGCTAGAACTAAGAACTTTTCAGCGCCAGGGCCAGATAAAATCAACAACTTTTGATTAAATGGAGAACAACCCATTCCGCAATGGCTAGTGGAAGGACGCACGGTATTGATCCCTCAGACGGGAGATTTGTCAAGTCCACAGAACTACAGGCCCATAGCTTGTTTAAACACCAGCTACAAGCTATTCACTGGCATCCTCAAAGAGAGGATATGAACATCTATCGAGCCGGTATGGAGTGCAATAATTGAACAACGTGGATGCAAGAGAGGGCTGGCAGGTTGCAGGGAGAACCTGTCAATAGACAGGTGTATTACCCAAGACTCGATCAGGTATCGACGCAATCTGTCCATGGCTTGGATTGACTACCGTAAGGCATTCGATAACACGAACCATGCGCTACTTATTAAGCTCCTTGAGTGCCTGGAGGTGCATTAAAAAGTAATAAGATGCATAAAAGAGCTTATGCTCTTGTGGCGGACAAGATTTGTCATAACATCTGACAAAAGACAAGTGACTACCAGCTATATCACACATAAGAGAGGGGTCTTTCAAGAAGACTCTCTAAGTCCGATACTTTTCTGCATCTCCCTATTGCCTCTATCTATTGTCCTCCGAGGCAAAAGCTCTGGATACCAATGTGGCCCGCCGAAGAGAAGAGAATATATGGTCAACCACTTTTTATACATGGACGACCTTAAACTCTTTGCTTCCTGGAAAGAGGATCTTAAGATAAAGGGGGTAGAGGCTTGCTAAACTTGGAATGTCTTCATCGAAGAACAGTTCTGGCTACAGCCTGCTCAGCTCTAAATAGTGCAGATTCTCTTGTGCGACTCGTACATCAACATGAAGTCGTCAATGCTGTGGCGTTTCTATACAGTGCCGCAGATAGGGCCGCAGAGGAGCTTGGCCTCCCATTTGATTCTAGCGACACTACACATGGCCTATTGTAGCTAACACCTTTGCTGCTCAAAAGTCGTGTACAGGAAGCAGAACATACGCTTCTACTAAGTGAACATGCTGACAAGCCCCTTCATGGTAAATTATACGGCATCATACATAGAGAAGAGCTCTCGGCAGGTCTATCCAACATGTTTCTGAAGTCTGCTGGATTGAGATTGGAGACCAAGGGATTTCTTTTTGCCTGTAAAGACGGCGTTATAGACACCTGAGTTTAACGAGAGCGCATAATGAATATACCTGTAGGCGATACTAACTGCCGAGCGTGCAAGCAAGAGGCAGAAACACTTGGACATATTCTCAGTGGATGCTCAATGTATGCACGTTACAGGTACATAGAGAGACACAATGCGGTTCTAAAAGTGTTATATTACAATCTTAGGCACTTCTATGGTGTTGATCTATGGCCCGCCTAGTCATACGCCCAGGGGGAGCTCGAGTCCGTTGTGGAGAATGATCAGTGTAAGATCTACTAGAATTTATCATGCTCCACCACTCTACGTATCTACACATCTCAGAAGACCCAGCAATGGAGATTAAACAACAGGTTGATTTGGCGAGTAGAAACGACGGCAATGAACATCAGTTAGAGAAAGCCGCGTCATACGATCAAGCGGCGGCAATTGATGTTCTCCCTTAACCTGTTGATGATCCAGCGCCACCGCACGATCCAGAGGTAGATGGCCTAATTTAACCAGAAGCAGAGGTTCTGGTTGGACCTGATTGAAGCTGAAGATGCAGGTGCTAGGAATGATAAGCATCAAGTACCGGATCCACTAGAACTACATCCGGACATTAATAACGTTGATGCAAACAGCGAAATCCCACAAAAACTACAGCACCTTAAAAGGAATTTTCGTCATGCTTTACTAGAGTTCAGATGTGTAGAACCAACACACAGGAATTCTTTGCCCAAGATGAAGATCACAAAGGATCTGCGTGCACTAATAGAACACCTGAACACCAAGGTTTTACCTATGGATTTGAACGCAACACTAACTGCATTAGAGGTGCAAACTTTTGTGTATTGTGCAGCTGTAGCAGCCGTTAGAACGTTGAGACGCAGAACTTTGCCCAAGGAAAGGATCGAGATCTACCTTGGAAGATCAGTTCGGATATGGATGTCAGCAAAGTAAGGTGCAAATTAAGTCGATTGACTTAATATAAGAAAGAAAATAGAACCAGGAAGCTGATACATCATGGTACTAAAATCATCCACCCTCGGTACATCGAGACATAGACGCCAGTAATATTGGATGATATTGTAGACTCCCAACGGCAGAGACTTGATGTTCTTACTGCACGACTGCGTCGGTAAAAGAAAAGTAGTGCACGAAGACAACAAAATTGAACCTTTCAGGCAGATGAAAGAAGGTTCTATCGTGTTCTAAGTGTAAAGCAAAATCGAAGTCCCTCAATTGGAAGACATGACTAATTACTGGTCGGGTGTTTGGGGGAAAAATAACAGAAGCAATTTGCACACTGCTTGGTTTCAACTAGAGAAAGAAAGAGCAAACAATAACCATGAAATGGAGCTGACTAACATCACAGCTTCAGATGTTTCAACGGTTTTGAAAAGGGCAAGTAACTGGAAAGCTCCAGGTCCGGACATGGTGCGCAACTTCTGATACAAGCACCTGACAAGTGTGCATGCTGCGTTGGCAAGGTATTTTTAGAAGATCATTGAACACCCAGATCTGATGCCAGGCTTTATTCTCAAGGGTACTACGTATATGTTGCCTAAAAACCCAGACGCTTAAAATCCATCTGAATGTAGACCGATAGCCTGTCTTCGAACAATTTATAAATTCCTTACAGCCCTCATTGCAGATAAGGTATTTTCTCACTGCGACGAGAATGACATCCTAACAGAAGAACAAAAAGGAGGTTGTTAAAACTCGCGGGGCAGTAAAGATCTAGTCACCATAGACGCTGTTGCCATGACGCAAGTTCGTAAACATGAAAGAAACTTGCACATGGCATACATTGACTACAAGCAAGCGTCTCCATCCGTAGCACATGACTTTTTGCTTGATGTCTTAAAACTATACAAAATCTGCCCACGCATCATCGACTTTCTAGGTCGTGCAATGATACTTTGAGGTACAAGAATCACGTATTTTGATCACGGACAAGTGCACTGTGGCTCTGTTCAGCGTTGAACCCAGTGAGCAAAACACTAAATAGCATGTTTCATGGGTTCCGAATACATGATAACGAGGTTGGTCATAAAGTGACCCATCTTCTATACATGGATGACCTGAAGCTATATGCTAGTTTGGACCAGAAACTGCAGCAGGTGATCGATGTCATAAAGCAGTTTTCCAATTATATCAATATGGAGTTCGGACTAGATAAACGCAGAGCAGTGCATTTATCCAGAGTAGAATTTAAGACCGCAGAGCTAGAGAACGATTTCGAGAATGATATCGAGGCACTGGCTGAGGGCGAGTCATATAAATACCTGGATATTCTCGAATCTAAAGGTATTCAGCATACGATAGTTAAGAAAATCCTAACAACTCTCTTCACTACAGGACTCAGATTGATTCTGAAGAGCTCTCTTAGCTCGGCAAACAGAATCAGCGCAATCAACACCTATGCCATCCCTGTCTGAGATAAGATGGGAAATATTTTGTGGGTTTTCACCTGAGTTCTTATATGAATATCGTTATGGAAATCTATGAATTGCTCCTACGTGAAATCCCACATGGGATTATAACTTTTTTTTTAAATTAAATATGTTTTAGAGGTTTTTGGTGCATAGTCGTTGATCTTAGAAACCCTCAAAAAATACTGCGCAGCCGTAGCTTTCATAGAAAACTACTGCGCTCTCCTCAAATATTAATTGCAAACGCATCCATATAGGAACCTTCATAAAAACCCATACTAAGAACCGATATAGATTCCCATTCTATATTCCTACCTTAGATCGTAATTTGAGACAGGAATTCAAAAAAGGATCACATATGGCTTGCTACATAGGTTCCAATTGAGTTTACCATGTAGGCTTTTTCAGCAGGGGTCCGTACCAACGGTCCTTAGTACCAGGTGCTTTAAGAAGCCATGATACAAATTTTACTTCACAAAAATAATAATAACAGAGTCTAGAAGCTGACTTGTCACGTGGCGGATATCCTCCTTCACGAAATATTAGTTCCAAAACAACAGCCGCTACGATGGAGGAAGTTATTGACTTCTTCCGATAAAGGCTCTATGTACTGACTGCTAGGCTGCGCAGGTACAAGAAATATTACACCAGGAAAGATTAAAATAAGACCTTTAAGGTGCATGAGATGCTCAGTAGGGTGATATCTGGCGAGCACATGGCCTGGATATGGTACACAACTTTTGGTACGAGTAGCTTAAGTGTAGTCAAGGTTCATTGGCTAGATGCTATTAGAACATGCTCGATCAGCATGCCTCGACGCCTACTTTCATGACAGATGGCGTCACGTATTTGCTTCTAAAAAAATCCGACCCGCAGAATCCATAGGCCTTTCTACCGATAACCGGTCTTCCAACTCTATACAAGTATCATCTACGACAAAGTAACAATTGACAATGTTGCCATGAAGCAGGCGCCTTAGGGTACCTTTGGTACCCTAAGATTACTTACTTGAGAATTTTCGGACGTTCCAGATCTGCCAAAGCATGATTCAATTGCTAAGTTACGCCATGACCCTATGGGATGAGCGACTTTAGTACCTTGATCATGGAATACCGAGGCTTTCTACCTTACCAACAATTTCGGATTCTGAAATTGGTCCGAACCAGGGCCGAGACGAACCGTGTGGATTATGTGCAGCATTCCACACACCAGATGTAGACCGTGTGGATTCATCCTCTTATGATTTCAGCTACAAGGGATCATCCATGCGAGGTTGAAGAGTAACCTGGAGAACCTGGGAGTTGATAAAGTGCTAGTTGCTGTACAGTAGTCCGTTTTTAGAAACACCTGCCCGTATAGTCCGGAACTTTTTGGACCACTAAAGAGTACTGTCTCCGTTCTATTTATTTTATTTTCTGACTGACCACTGTACTTGACTTTGTTCGTTCAGTGGCCTTTACAGCAGGTCGTTTAATGATCTGTGATGAAAGGTTTTCATAAACATAATAATAATAATAATATAATAATAATGTGGCCTACGGGTGTGGCGATCTAATTGCAGGGGTTTTATTTCTCGATCGTAATCAGCCTCCCAATCCTGGGGGTGAACAACCGTGGCGATGGCTGAATTTCATCACGGTTTTATGTCTCGAACGACCTTCTGGGGCACCTGGCGCCATTCAAGTGTATATAGACCTATCATCGCATGCGGAGCTCTATAAGGGCGGACCACTCTTTCCCTAGCTAAGAAGGTACCCCCTGATTACACCATTGGGAGATGGAAGCGGGTACCCCTTCACTTGACGGGATAGCCTTTTGCAGAAAATTTTTGTCGAAATTTCCGGAGTTGCTAACGGTAACGGAATATGAACATAATCGAAGAAGAAGTCAATTAATAGCCGCAAGCATCCTTTTTAAGAGAACTATTAACCAAATTAGAACCGTATCGGATAAGCTGAGGAGTGAAAAACATCATCTCTTCTTGGGAATCCTTTCCGAAATGTCCTCAAGGATGACCAAATAACATCTAGCTGGCCAGTTTCGTTCTATTCAGCGGCTTTACCTTATGTCCGAAGTCGAGATCGAAATTCTTCGTCCACTTAACATCAGACCAAGAATATCTACGGACTTAGGCGAAGTGATTGATTAGCTTAAACAGAGGATCATGGTCATGACAGTGCGATAATAGGTTTAATGCGAGAAGGAATGACAACAAGGCGTTCTCGGGAGAGAAATAGCGCTTTTACCACAAACTTGCTCATGAACAAGACGATAATCAAAATGTCAGTAAACCGCCGCACAGTGTAGCCAAAAGCAAATTTTGTGGACAAAAGTCTGTCTGCAACCCAATTTTCAATGGATTTTGACGTTTTTTTATTGACCGTGAGGCTTTCGGGTATATCGAGTCGGTGCGAGAATTTTGATTTGGCTAAACCAAAAATTTTTATTTAACAACAAAATAAATAATATTTTTATCCTAACTTTTCAGATGTACCTTTCTTTGTAAGATCTGCGAATTGAATAAAGAAGGGCTTAAGTCAGTATAATTATTATCTAGAAATAGCTTTCAGTAGGTTAGAGTAAGAAAATAAATTGTTTATAATGTTTTAAACAAATTAATGAACAAAAGCCACTTTTTGTGATTTGCGATGATTAGTTGTTTGAAATTCACAGTTTTTATATATATTATGAGAGAAATATATGCCTAATTATAATTATTGAAAAATATTCGCTGCTTGGCAGCATTATTTAAACAATTTTTATAAACAAATACACAGTTTTCGTATGCCACAATGAATAGGCTCCATTTGTTTTGCAGAATCGACCAAAAATGTATTGCCAATGACTCCTTGCTGTCATTTTTTTTTCAAATTAACAACAACTGGTAATTATTTAAAAAATATTTATAAACAAATTCACATTTTTAACATTATTCCACGAATAGGGCCAATTTTTCGCGGAACATTCTAAAAATGTATCGTTAGTGACTCCTAGCTGTAATTTTGTTCAAATTGATAAAAAATATTAATTTTTTAAACAATTTTTTAAAATAAATACACATTTTGACTATCTGTCCAAGAAAAGGTACCATTTTCTTTGCGAAATCAACTAAAAATGTATTTCCCATGACTCTTTGCTATGATACTTCGCCAATGGATAAGAAAAGTTAATTATTTAAACAATTTTTATAAACAAATGTATATTTTGGTCACTTTTGCAGGAATAGGCTTATTTTTTCGTAGAGTGAGCTAGGAATGTCTTACCAATGAATTGACAATAAATGGCTTGCCAATTATTCCTTCTTGTCAAATTTATCTAATTAGGAAAAGGTGTTGATTGTTTAAAACAACAACCGAAGATGCTAATAATTTCTCCATAAATATCATAAAGGTTCCTGAAAAGTTGAACTGCTTTTGGTCCTAATGCTCTTTCTTCGCCCAAGCTCAGGGTGTGGCGAAACACACTGGATTAGATGAAAAATTGATCGTCAGATTTTGTTTACAAATTGCAGAGCTTTGTGTGACATTATATGGCTGGTATCCAATGCCGTTATCAGTACATAAAGTCCTCATTCATGGTGGCGAGATCATCAGATCTTTCAAAGTACCATTCGGCTGGCTATGAGAGGAGCCCCAAGAGGCTAATAACAATATTTTTCGCAAGGCTATGCGCGCAAATAGCAGAATGTCGAATCGAGTACTGGCAAATAATGATATCATCCTTTACCTCCTGATATCTTCAGATCCTACGATTAGCTCTTCAAGGGTCAAAGATAAGAGAAAAAGGAAAGCCCTGTCGGACGACGATGAAGCGTTATTGGTAAAGATTTAACTTTCCTAAAAAAAGTTCTTTGAAAAATAAAATAAAATAAAAGTGAACAAATGTAGAAGTTAATTAAAAAAGCGAAAAAACCTTTATTCGACAACTGCTACCTTGACGATGGTGAAGCGGCTTAACCACTGTTCATTATGTACGTTAACAAAATATGAGGTCCAAAAGCAGTTCAAATTTTCAGGAACCCTCATGATATTTATGGAATAAATTATTAGCATCTTCGGTTGTTGTCAAGATACGATTACCAATAAAAAACATAATTTTATAACACTATAACTAAAAACCATCACACCTTTGATTAATATACGTAATGGTCTTGGGTTTTTTAGCTTACTTCGCATAAAAATGTATCATTGAAAAATCCTCAAACTGTGAATTTGCTTATAAATATTTTTTAAACAATCAGCACCTTTTCCTATTTAGAAAAATAAGACAAGAATGAATAGTTGGCAAGATATTTATTGTTGACAAGACATTCCTAGCTTACTCCACGAAAAAAAATAAGCCCATTCATGCAAAAGTGACCAAAATGTACATTTGGTCATAAAAATGGTTTAAATAATTAACTTCTCTTATCCGTTGCCAAAGTATCATAGCAAAGAGTCATTGGAAAAAACATTTTTAGTTGATTTCGCAAAAAAATGGTACCTATTCTTGGACAGATTGTCAAAATGTGCATTTCTTTATAAAAATTGTTTAAAAAATTAACATTTTTGATAAATTTGAACAAAATTACAGCTAGGAGTCACTAACGATACATTTTCAGAATGTTCCGCGAAAAAATTCGCAATATTCGTGGAATAATGTTAAAAATGTGAATTTGTTTGTAAATATTGTTTAAATAATTACCAGTTGTTGTTAATTTGAAAAAAAAATGACAGCAAGGAGTCATTGGCAATACATTTTTGGTCGATTCTGCAAAACAAATGGGGCCTATTCATTGTGACATACGAAAACTGTGTATTGGTTTATGAAAATTGTTTAAATAATGCTGCCAAGCAGCAGATATTTTAAGATAATCATAATTAGGCATACATTTCTCTCATATTCTATATGAAAACTGTGAATTTCAAACAACTAATCATCGCAAATCACAAAAAGTGGCTGTTGTTCATTAATTTGTTTAAAACATTATAAACAATTTTTTTTCTTACTCTAACCTACTGAAAGCAATTTCTAGATAATAATTATACTGACTTAAGCCCTTTTTTATTCAATTCGCAGATCTTACAAAGAAAGGTACATCTGAAAAGTTAAGATAAAAATATTATTTATTTTGTTATTAAATACAAATTTTTGGTTTAGCCAAATAAAAATTCTCGCACCGACTCGATATACCCGAAAGCCTCACGGTCAATAAAAAAACGTCAAAATCCATTGAAAATTGGGTTGTAGACAGACTTTTGTCCACAAAATGTGCTTTTGGCTACACTGTGGCAGAGTACATGGCCAGATATTGGTCGAGCATCCAGAGAGATCATGTGTCAAGCCAGCTAGACACGATGTGGCTTCATATTGAAATGGACAGAGTCTAACGGTTGTCTGTGATGAATAATTTATACATCACATCTTCAGAGCCAACGCAAACTGAACGGATCGCGGCGGGATCTTTTTAAGAGGGTTTTCAAGACTCACGTCTAAGACTTGGGCGGACAGGTGCGGTCATATGCATTAATATCCCGGTCGGATATCTTGTAGCGAGCACTCCCGCCTTTTTCCCGCATGTTTCTTGCAGGCGTGGTTTTGCGAGTCTTAAACTATATTTCAAATAAAAAAATAAAAAAAATAATTACCGATAGGCTTTTTGCAATTATACTACCTTCTTTAAAGGTTTGCTGTGTTAAACGAATTTTTAATTTGTTTAAACCATTTGTTGATATTTCGAACATCATTCTCAACATTCTCGACCGACAACGTGCTCACAGTTTCCTAATTCGTTGATAAAGAAACAAGACCTTTGAGAATTGTGATACCTATTTACATATTTTTCTGAATTTTCCCGTGTTAAAAATGTTTCAATTTCGTGCAGTGAAGCTATGTCCTTAGCCGCTCATGCTCAAAGCAATATGTCCTTAAAGTGTTTGTGCATATGCAATCACGTCGCAGGCATTTTACTCTTCAACAATAATGAAGATAATTTCAGACATAATGGATTTTATATCAATTTTCATGTTTTTCTGGTTTCATTCTCAGGTGGAAAAGTTATATATAGTTTATATATAGTGGACAAAATAATGTATATTCTTATCCACTATATATAAACTATATATACCTGGGTTTTATAATTTAAACTTCCGTCTCTCGCCTCTCTTACTCTCATGAATATTTTACATGCAAGTAAGAGAAAGACAAAAGGACAGCCAGGATCGTCAACTTTACATTCTGTGACAGTGAAGTTAACCATCAAATTTTCATACTCCATAATTGATACACTACATCATCTAGGGGCTGTCCCATAGTTAAAGTTTAAATATAGTCAGCCTGACACTCTAGATGTTCAGGCTGACTAGCCATTTTTCTCCGTGTAGGAAAGTTCAGACCAAAATCCATATCAGACTGTAACCATCTTAATTCTGCGATTTTCTTTTCATAATAATAATAATAATAATAATATTATTTGCGCCTAATGGCGTAGGGATGTGGCGAACCCATCGCCCGAGAGCTCCGGCTCTTGCAGTCAGGCACGTTGCATTGGGCTAACTCCCCAATGCGACGAATTATGCGGTTACGTCACCAGTATCGCGCAGTGCCACCCACAATAGGCCTCTCTCGGATGGAGGCAATGGCCCCGGACAAACGCGAGAACATCGATTTAAGTGGTCGGACCAACTCAGGAGAGACATCCTTACCTGTTGGCAAAGAAGCTCACCGACGCGAAGAGGATTCATGCAGAGGTTACATGACCGTTGGGTCAATATGCACCCGGAATATGCTCATAAAACGCCTCAGTATTTAAGAGATCAGGTATCCTTTTTGCGCAGAAACGGATATGAAGCTCTTTTTCAGCAAGAAGAGCAACATTCTCCAGAGAACATACCACCTGTTCCAGCAAGACCACCTTTGCAGATAGCCGATAATGCCAACATGAGAAGTAGGAGATCTGTCCACCAAAAAGTCTTTCTCAGGATGGACAAATTATCTGAAGCTAATAATGCTCTACTTAATTTGCTCCCTGAATATGTTAATCTCTGGGATCTGAACTGTGTAGTTTACGAGCAGGCAGTCTCTTTGTTTAGCGACAATAGAAGTGACGATACTTCAGTACGCCTGAGTAAGACTCGCGAGCGTATTGCACAGCTTCAGTTTAAAATTGAAACAGCGAGACGGCATGCATCAAACATTCAGTGCGTGATTAGCTATATAACATCAAATAAAAAATTCACTCCAAAAGTTAAGGCACTTGCTCGAAACTTGAGGAAAGCAAATCACACGCTGAACAAGTGTAAACTTTTGACCATCAAGCAGCACTGGACGCAAAAAATAAGATCTCTTTCAACAGCAAAGCAGCGCCTTGAACGGCGAGTAAAATGGATTCAGGAAAATTCCACCTTTTCAACTCATCCTTCTCGTCTGCTCAATAAAACGTCAAGTGTCGTTGAAAATCCGCCTAGACGAGAAGAGATTCAAGTGTTCTGGGAGAAAGTATATGGAGATACTTCTCAGTTAAATGAAGACGCTT
>CAKNWW010102631.1:977-14785 GCA_932074435.1 Andricus kollari | reverse complement strand
GTAAAATAAATAATAAACTGATTGTTTACAATAATGTTACTTGGAATTGCAGTCAATCAACCTGGCTCATTTTAATTTACAGCTGTACTTTTAGGTATCAGTACCTCTCAGGATAAGCCCTTGTTTGAGAAGATTGAAGAGACTTATTTGAAACACGAAATTACACCTATACATCTATACAGAAATAGAAAAGCTGATGTTGGATTTCTACTTGTGGCAAGGCAAGAGCTTAATACAAGTTCGACCGATCACCCAATGCTTTCAGCCGAACGCTAGTAAAATACGAGCCCTTTCACTGGGCGGAGACAGAACGAGATCGGATAGCTGTATACATAAGTTACTGCCATTTTATCTCTTGAGAAATAGCCGGAAATAAACTTGTATCCGAGAATCACCTTTAGCTATATAATTTTCTTATTTTAGCTTTTTCATTAAACGGAGCCTTCTTTTTTTATTATGAACATTGATTCAAAATTTTACAGATTCTTTTAGAAATTTCCGGAAAATACTCTCATGAGCAATTGAGAAAAAATGCATGGAGACACTTTCGCTTGGAGGATTATTATAATCTGAGATTAAATTTTAAAGTTTAAACCTCTCAAAGTTCCTGAAAATCAAAAAACCTTTTTTAATTCTTTGAAATTCCAGAAAGGATTTTGAGTTTTACACTACCGACGGATAGTATCGGACCACTAACCGGGTCACCTGTTGAAAATTAGCCTTGACTTTGAAAGATAATAGCGCAGTTCAGAATATGGACAAAAACTTTACTTTTGAACCATTAAAAGCTTATTAAATTCTACGTTAAATGACTCTTAGTTGAAGTAATTTGATCTTGTAGGTATTAAATTATCACGTGAGAAAGACAAAAATAAAATTCTGATTTTTGAGACATTTTTTACGTTATTTCAACTCATGGCAGGAGCTAGGATCTTTGGGATTTTTCCTTTAATTTGAGCCATCAAGCATTAAAAAATCTTCACGGGTTCATGAAATAATAATTTCTTGTTGTGTGAGCGTGCTTAATTTGAAATACTTTACCATCCCCTGGTTCGACGGTGACGTACAAAATGTCTTTAAAATTTTTCTTTTTCACGTGATAATTAAGTACGCGCAAAGACAAATTACTTTAGCTAAGGCTCATTTATCGTAGAATTTGAAAAGCTTTCCAACGGTTTAAGAAAATATTTTTATCTACATATATCGGCGCTATCATCTCTCAAAGTCAAAGCTAACTTTTAATATGTCACGCGGATAGGGGCTGCGCATAAATTACGTAGTCTTTTGGACGGAGCGGGGGAGAGGTTAGGTCAACGATTTGTCTATGCTGTCTTACGTGGGAGCTACATGATCAGAACCATTCCTTACGTAAGATATATTTACGTCTGCAAGTCACTTAAAAAACAAAAAATAAACAATGTGGTAGAAAGGTCACCTATTTGGTCAAAAGTTGAGCTTCTTGGTTAAAAATTTCCTATTTAAAGATTCATCGATTTAGTTAGAAATTCATTTCTTTGGTCGAAAACTGAAATACATTTTGAAAATTAGTTTTTTTTTTGTTGAAAATTAATTTTTCTAATTGATAACTATTCCATTTTTGGTACATAATATATTTTTTTAGTTGAAGATTCAATTTTATGGTTAAATATTCTTGTAGTTTGTTAAAATTGCATCTTTTTGGTACATAATTAATCCTCTTAGTTCAAAATTCTACTACTTGGTTAAAAAATGTATGCACTTTGTTGAAAATTCCCCCTTTTTATTGAATTCAACTACTATCAATTAAAAATTTTAATCTTCTTTTGCTGAAATATCAAATATTACATTTTTTGTTGAAAACTCATCTTTCTTGGTAGATAATTAATCTTCCTGTTCGAAAATTCACCTGTTTGTTTTTAAATTTGTCTCTTTTCATTAAATTCAATACGTTTTTAATAAAAAAAAAATTCTGGTTGAAATATTAACTCCCGTGCAGAAATTTCGGCGTGGCCCTGGTCGGGGCTAGATCAGGCAGAATCTGGCCCTGATCGGGCATCCCAGTCAGGGCCAGACTCGAAATGAAACGCCTTATCCGATCAGGGCCAGACTGGGGTATCCATAAGGAAGGCCCGATCTGGCCCTGACCAGGCCCCTTCTAATCTTTATTTATAATAATATCATAAAAATATCATTTATTCAATAAAAAAGTAAACAATTAATTAATAATATTAAACTTTATTAATTAAATATTTTTAAACAATTATTTTCACTTTACGTATAAATATTTTTAAAGATAGATGAACGTGTCAGAAGTTTGTCCGGAACTTTCTATTTCTACCTCAATCTTTTGCATTGCTGAACACAGAGCCGATGTGCAGCAGTGTATCGTTCTCAGATATGATGTACCTTTCCGAAATCAAATCTGCAAAGAATTTTTATGAATGATTTGCAAAAGAAAAAAATTATTATTGACAGAATAAAATTAAATACGTATTCTAATTTGACGAATAATGTTCAGATTCATTGTATTTAATCTGAAAAAATCCAAAAAATCATTAAATTCTGCTCCATACGATTTAATATTCTTTTAATTAAATAAAAAAATTATTTAACGATCAACGACCAAAAAAACCCAAGAATAAATGTTATAACCTGAGTTCTTTTATCGAGACTTAAAATTCAAAATTATTCAGAGATTCATTTGTCTTGGAATCATGTTATCTCATTTTCTTTACGTTTACATTAAAAAAGAAGTAATTGAATATTAAAATAGAGGATCGAAATAATAACTTAGAATTTTAGCATTATTTTTCGATCGCAAACTGTATTGATCAAAAAATTGTTCCAACAATTTTTTTCATACTATTTTTCCCAAGTATTTTTTTCATTGAAATTTCTTCCAACATTTTTTTTTCAAACTTTTTTTCTATATTATTTTTTTTTAAATACATTTTTTGTAAACAAATTTTTTTTACAAAAATGAAAAATATTAAAAATGATTAATGAAAATAATCTTATTTTGTAATCAAATAACACTACTACCTGCAAGTTTAATTACACTAATTTAACCTTAGCTTAGTCACTGAACTAAAAATCAGTTGAATATTCACAAATTGTGACAGGCAGTAATTTTAAATTTAATAAATTCTAATTTTTAAACTAACTTTGATATACAGAGAATAACCCGATGTGGCCTTGATCAGGACCACAACAGTATCCATGATCAGGGCCAGATCGGGTTAACCCTATCGGGGCCACATCGGGAATCGGGATCGAATTGGGCAATTTCTCCACGGGCTATTACATCTTTTGTTGAAAATTCATATTTTTAATCAAAAATTTAACGACTTGATTTCGAATTTAACTGTTGGTTGAGAATAAACTATCTTGTTTAAAATTCATATATTCGAATTGAAAATTCAACTATTTTTCAGGAAACTCGCCTTTTGGCTGAAAAAATCAACAATTTGGTAAAAAACTAAACTATTTGGTAAAAAATTCACTTGTCTTGTAGGAAATTCATTTTTTATATTAAAAAGTAATTTTTTAGAATTAAAATTTAAAGATTCAAATTTAGTCTGAAAATAAAAGTTTTTAGTTTAAAAATTCAACTACTTGGTTGAAAACTTATCTCAATTGTTGAGAATTCGTCTTCTTGGATAGAAAATTAATCTTCTTGGTCGAAAATTCAACAATGTGATTAAAAATGTATGTATTTTGTTGAAAGTTCGTTTTTTTTGGGTAGTCAATTATTCTTCTTGGACGAAAAGTTAATTATTTGCTTAAAAATGTATGTATTTTATTGAAAATTCGTCTTGTTGGTTAGAAAATAAATCGTTTTTGGTTCAAAATTTAACTATTTGGCTAAAAATCTATGTGATTTGTCGAAAATTCATCTTTATGGTTGAAAACTAATTTTTCCAACTGAAAATTTTTATTTCCTAATTTTTGGAAAAAAATTGATCACTTTCAGTTGAAAATTCAACTATCTGGTTGAAAATGTATATGTTTTGTTAAACACGTGTCTTTTTTGGTAGAAAATTAGTCTTCTCAGTTTAAAATTTACCTGTTTGTTCTAAAATTCGTCACTTTTGGTTAGATTCGTACTTTTTTTATTAAAAATTAAAAATTTTCTATTGAAATATGAACTATTGCCTTTTTTGTTGAAAGTCCATCTTTTCTGCTAAAAGCTTCAATGACTACGTTGGAAATTCGTTGTTTTTTATTTGTTGAAATTATTTTTTTACTGAAAATTTCAAGACACTTTTTTGTTGAAAATTTATATTTTCTAGTTGAAAGTTCAACTGCTTCGTAAAAAAACTCGCCCTTGGCTCAAAAATTCAACAATTTGGTAGAAAATTCAACTGTTTTGTAGAATTGTTTTTTATATATAGAAAAGTAATTTTTTGTAACGCAAATTTAACTATTCCATTTTTGGTTTAAAAATGATTTTCTTCATCCTAAGAATTGAACTATTTGATTGAAAACTTAAGTAATTTTTTGAAAATTTAATTCGTCTTTTTTGGTTCAATTCACCGCATTTAAAATTAAAATAGAAATATTTTTTTTTATTGAAATAGCAACTATTACACGATAGTGTAGAATTTCCGTATGTACTCTCTAATTTGTACTTCCTAACATTCTTTTCATTTTAGTGAACCTTGATGCTCCATAAAATTTCTAAGTATTTTTTATAATCCATGAATGTATTATAATTCCCAAACTTCTTCTTATTCACTAAAATGGATTTAAAATCATTTTTGGAACTCAAATTGATATGCATTAGAAATTCCTGAATCGAATGCCATTAAATCGTAATCTGCATTTCGCTATAAAATGCATGAGGTATTGCATGTTACATCATAAAATTTGTTTTTGTGCTAATAAACTAGTTTAAAAATTATAAATCATGTATTATCAATCAAATAATATGACTAAACTCGTAAATGGAATATTTGGTTTATCAAGAAATTATAATTTTTAGATAAATTGTCATACATAAATGAATTTAGAAGTAGGTGTGTAATGTATTTTTCGCCTTAAGGGTGTACACGTCGAGAATTTCAATCTCGAAAATGCGAATGGGAGTGACTGTAAATCAGATTATGCAGAGGCACTATTTGTATGTGTCCCTGCTTTAAAACCAGCTCACAAAAAAAAAAACTAATTCGAAATACGTGTTCCTGGCTTCTCAAAACCTTTTATAAAGTAAAATTCACACCTCTTTTCTAACGTTTTTTTTAATAGAGTAGAAAACGGCAAATTCATAGGTTTGCCTTTTTCGTTGAAATGTGCAATTTCCATAGTAAGTGAAAAAACTTTCAGCGAAGTCATAAAAATCTCGATCATGAACTGACCAACTTTTCCTGATATTTATGGTACTAGAAATTTCATAAGGATCTTATTCCAGTGCAAACTCTTGGAAAAATCTAGGAAGATTGCATAAAGTAAAGTTTTCACGGTCGAATGCTAGGAGCAAATTATGATGTTTTTCCGCTGAGTTAAAGCTAGTCTGAGTAGGGTTGCAAAATATATTTGAAGACGTAGAAACAGGAAGAAAGAAGAAAAAAGAAAGAAGAGAGAAAAGAATGAGAAAGGAAGAAAAAAGACTAAAAAAGAAGAAAGAAAACAAATTCTCTTTCCTCGCAGTTTAACCTTTCAGAAATGAATTCGATGTGGCGATAAGAATTAGCTGTTGCACTGTCTTAGCATTATCTTTCGGACTTCTCGTTTAAAACTTCCACTAAGTGAAACTTTGTTCACAAATTTTATGTTAAATTAGGTCTGCGTTTTCTCTAAATAAGGGTTGCTCTGAATTCAGAAAATATGCATATTTATCTTTCTTGTAGTTTTCTCTTCGTACTTGAATGTCGTACTTCATTCATTACTTTTTAATGACTTCCCTTGAGAAGATATGGTTATATTTTATTCCTCGTTACAGAATTTGTATTATTTTCTATCCTCTTTAATTACTCTTTATCCCATTCTTCTTTCAAACAGTGACATTCTTTCTTGTCTTATAATATTATTCATAACTTAGTATTCAGTCTATTTATTTTACAATTTTGCATTTTTTTCCAAACTCAAACAATTCAATCCTTTTCTATCCAGTTTCTCACGTTATATTATTTAAATCAAAATTATTTTATCCTTTTGTTCCCTTTTTAATAACTTTTTTTTTTTTTCTCACAATCCACTAATCCACAATCTATATTTTTTCATTCCCTTTCTTTTTTATCTTTCCGACAATTTTAATTATTTCTTTTCAGTTTTATTTTTATCTTATTCCCTTCGTCTATTATTATAACGCATTTCATCATTTTTTATCTAACTAGCATCACCAAGCGCGCGCTATGCGTGCACGTAGTTTTTCGGTTTGAGAGGGAAAATAATTTCTAATGCTAAATAAAAATTTCGTTTACCTATTTATTTTTGTAGATTATTTGTTTATTTGTTTTTAAGGTCATGTGAATATAATCTTCCTAAGGCTCTTGAAAAAAATTCAAAAAGATTTTGGAAATTTCAAATGTCCAATCTAAATTCCAACAAAAAAGTTCATCTTTAACCAAATAGTTAAATGTTTCGAAATCTTTCTTCGAAATATTATCTTGAAATAAATTTTGTGAACCAAAAAATATTTTTAAATTTCCCCAGAAATCTTAGGCCAATTTTGTCATTCTTTTTTATTTTCTTTTTGAAACTGTTGAAATGTTTTAAAGTTCAACATTATTTTTGTATTTTCTCAAAACTTCTAAATATCTCTTAATTCGAAATTATTTAAAAATTTTGTATGCTTGCAAATGCTTGAAATGTTTGAAAACATTTTAAAATATTTTCTCAACATTATTTAAAAAAAATAAAAAATCAATTTAAATTTTCCCTAGAATCTTGAAAGAAAATGTATAATCTTAAAACCTTTTACACTTCTTAAAAAGCGTCACAACGTTATTTAAAAATCTTAAAAAATCTACATTTTGTTAAAAAAATTTTGAAATATTTTCAATTTTCAAATTAGTTCAGAGCTTAAATAATAATTATGATATTCTAAGTTTTTGTCCAGAATTTCATTTTTTTCATCTCTTTGAAAGAGTGAAAAAGTTTACAACCTATAGTGTGGTGGCAGAGTGTTAAGAACAAAATTATTTCCTGATATTAAAAAACATTAACAATTAAAATGTTCTTTTTTATCAATAATGTAACCAATCAGGTATTTAACAACAATAAATGCGAGATTTTGGAGAATTTCTTTTTACCAATTTTATTAGATAGGATTTTTTTGTAAAAAGATCCATACTTTCTTATCCAATTTTAAAATTTGTTATACTTCCGTTTCGGGTAATTATATGTTTTTTGTATCGATTTATTGTTTTATCTATTTATTATTTCAAAAATTTTATCCTTTTCTAGGCTTCATTTATTATTCATTCCAGTCTATTTTTTAAATAATGTTTTGCTTATTAATATCTCTGGTTAGCCTGCCGATCTTTCTAAAAATGGTATCCATTCCATGCTATTTCATAGCTTTATTCAATGAAATAGGATAGAACTTCTTATCTTACTTCTGTTGAACCTAATTATTTGGGAGAAATTTATTTGAAAAAATGAAATGATTTTGAAAATATTGAATTTGGGATTTCCTACCATGCTTACGAATCAGAAAGTTGTTACTAGAATATTTTTACTATCTTATTAGCCAATAAGCCCCATTTTCTTGATTCTCCTCTCTTTATTGTGGTAGAAAAAGATAGAAACTAGATTATCTTTATCAGGATATTCTCTACCCCGACGTTTATTTCTCAAACTTTTTATTTTTCCCCGATCCAATCACATTAAACTAAGGTTATTTTTCGATTCCCCTTTCTGACCAAAATTTCTTTAAAACTTTATCTTGATGCTATGCATTTCGTTTCGTCACAGTCTTTCATACAAATTTTTCATACTGTACATACAAAGTAAAATACATATAAAATATATATTAGATATTATATATATATATATATATATATATATTATTTTTTATCTAATTTATATAATACTATATACATATAAATACATATAAAATAAAACTAAGGTTAATCGAATTTAATTATACTAATTATTATATTAATGATTTAATTAGTGCTGTGCAGTATAGTGGATCAAAAAACAAATTTTATAAAATGAAAACACTTTAGCACTGAAAAGTTTCCTTTTGGGTCCCTTATAATGTGTATCTAATTTGAAATGAATTGATTAATATCTTGCGGATAGACGGAGTCGATTTAGAATAAAAAAATTTTTTAATCACAGAGTTTTGGAAAAATGTTGAATGTCATTTTTGCTTATTTGAATTTATATAGAAGAAATTTAATTCTTCATAGAGATCTGAAACTGAAAAAAAATCTAGAAGACCTACAAATTTAAAATCATTTTTTTCAGCATGGGATTTTGGCATTTTGATCATAAAAAATTGTTCCTATGCTGAAAAAATGCTTATAGTTTTTAGAGCTTCTAGATCGTTTTTCATTTTCAGATCTCCATGAAAATTTAATTTCTCCTATATAAGCTCAAATAAAAAATTGGAAAAAAATGTGGAAATTCGGCATGTCATGCAGGTTAACGAACCAAAATAACATTCACGCTTTTTGCAAAGCCCTATAATTAAAAATTTCTTAATGTCATTCTCGTACAATAGAAGCTGAAAATTCTTTTAAACTACTTGCAAAAAAAGTATTTTGCTAAATATGGATATTCTTTTAACAAGCATTATATATTATGGATTGCTCATTTGGAAAAAATATTTCGGTATAATAATTACTGGCTTTTATCAAAAAACAGTGATAGTTGATCATAAAAATATGTTTCCCGATATTACTTATCAGCTTCATAAACAATTTATATAAACAATATGCACATTGTGCACATTTACGGTTAAAATATGATCGTTTTTTATTTTAATCTTTCTTAAATTATGTGCCAATGAAGTTAGTTATCAAAAAAAATTGTCATTTGATATTATTTGTTAATTTTATAGAAAAAATTGTATGAAAAATTGCCAATCGTGGACATTCAAAGTCAATAAGAAATCATATTTTCTCTCAATTGTCCTTAAATAAGGTTTCCAGTGACGGAATTAATATGATGTGATGCCTACGGTGACCATTTGTTTATCAATTTAAAAACCGCATCGAATAATATATTTTCAACAATAAACTTTACAGGCAATATTATTTAAAGACAATTAAAAGAAAACATCATTTTTTATTGACTGTATATGTAGACACTGGGAATTTATTTACATAATTTTTTGAGGAAATTAACATATATAATAATATCGGAAGACATATTATACAATATCACTTTATTATATAAAATACAGCAATATTAATACCGAAACATCCTTTAGAAATGAATTTTTTATATGAAAGGTGAATTCACAAAGAATCTTTATATCCCTATTAAAAAAAATTAATAGGGGAGTATTTCACGATGAATTGTATCAAAATTCGTTTTGCTTTTTTCTTGGCAAAATAGAAAAAAATATTTTGAGTATTTTATTTATAAAATATTTAATTTCCTCCAATACCCTGAAGTTTCATCAAAATTAAATTACCGGCTCCGGAAATATCGAAAATTCAAAAAAACTAACCTTAAAATTCAATATGGCGTAACTTTCGTATATTTGAAAACTTTCAAAAATCCTCAGGGATTCAAATATAGAATTACCACTTGCAGATCCTGATATTCGTGACGTGACTAGCCTATTTGTTTAAACAAACTTTTTTCCTATGTAAATCGTGAAAAGTTATTATTTTTCAGAATAAATGATACAATTCGTCATTTTTTAATGTTATATTTTTTTAACTTTTTAAACAATTTATATTTGTATAATTTATTTTCAACAAATCGTGAAAAGTTATTGTTTACTGGAACTAATGAAATAATTAACATATATTAGGAGTAATGGTTTTTTTATTTAAGTCATGTTGCCAATATTTAAATAATTTCTTCCACTGTAAATAGTGAAAATCCATTATTATTTAGTATTTCCTTATTTCAGAACTTATGACCTAATTATTCTCTAAAATATTCCTTTGTTTGAAAATTTTTTTTAGCTAATTATGGATAGTTACTTTTTCAGATTGATTTCGTTGCGTTGAACATGAAACATTTTTTAACGAGTTTTGGGAGACAAGCATCTACGTATAATCGTACGTATTACTCAGGCGGAAATATTGTATATAGTTTATATAAAGTGTGAAGTTTTATATATAATATAATTTGTTATAAATAAAAAATGTATAAAACAAACGAATATTATATATTATAATGCTTCACACTATACATAAACTATGTATAATTTTTCCGCCTGGGTAATCTAAAAAAGTAACTATCCATAACTTACTGAAGAAAATGTTATGAACAAATGAATATTTCAGAAAATAATTAGGTTGTAAGTTTTGAAATAATAAAATACTGAATAATAAGGGACATATTGTAAAGGATTCAAAAAAACAAAAATTTTGTCCATTTTTCACAAAAAATATTTCACTAAAAATTATCCCACAATTATAAACTTTTCATAATTTAAAGAGGGGAAATAATTTAAACAAATGAAAATCGCTTAGATAATTGCAAAATGTGTGCAATTAACAAATAATATTATCAATATTGGTTAATTTTACCATTAACTTCACAAACTTTTGACGATTTGGTGAAAAAAATGATAAAAATATAAATTGTTTGAGTATTCGAGAAATTTAAAACAAAAAATATAAATCCTAACATTCTTAAACTGTACTATTTTTGCCAAAAAAAAAAAAAATTTCACAATTCGTAGGGGTAGAAATTTTGCTTAAACGAACAATAATTGTTAAAACAAATGAAAAGTAAGTTTCAAACTTTTATACTTTAAAAGCCGTGTTTTATGAATTATATTCAGTTAGAAAAAAAATTTCAAAACGTCATCATTGATATGAATTTCACATAAAAAAAATTTCACATGAATTTCACATAAAACTTTATTTAATATAAAGTTGATAAAAAATAGTTGTTTTCTCATTTTTTATTTAAACTGAGTTTTCCTATTTAAAGTCCCATGTTAATTTCAAAGTTCAAAATTTTCAAATCTATTTTATTGACATATTTCGATATAATTCGACTCCGGGAGCTCGACAATACTATTTTCAAGAAACGTCCGTATGTGTGTGTGCGTGAGCGCGTGTGTATGTAACTTTATGTTATTTACCATATATCGAAAACTAAAAGACCTATGATCATGAAATTTAAACGAATTGTGATATACAGGTCTGATAAGAACTTGAGCTAGATTGGCCATTTAGAAGTATTTTTTTTTATTAGTTTACAGATTTCAAAAAATAATTACCTTGTTTATATAAGAAAACCTTTTTTGATACTCAAAATACAGCAATACGATATCTAGTGTATTTGTTCGAGTCTTCGAGACGCATCGATCGACCATCATTGCATGAATCATCTTTTATGAATCACCAGTACCGATTTATGAAGTTAAAAAGAAAGGTTTATTCAGTTTATATGAGAATCATTTTTTGAGATTTAGAATGCAGCAATACGATATTCAATTTATTTCTTCACGTCTTCGAGAAGCATCGATTATCCTAGTTTTGAACTTTTTATGACACACTAGTACCATTTATAAAGTTTGAAATAAATTGTTGTATTCTGTTCATATGCGACAAAAATTGTTTACATTGAAAATACTACAGTACTGTATCTGATATGTTTGTTCGCGTCTTTGAGACGCATCGAATGTCCACATAAATAACCTTTCATGACCATAAACCGACCTATTGACAAAAGTTCTATGACTATTCTCGATCAACCAATATTGACCTAAAGCGTTTCAAAAATAAAGGTTACATTGTTCATATAAAGAAAATTTTTTCAATTTGGAAAATAATACTACCGTAAGTTAAAAAGTTGTTTATTGGAACAGAACATATCATTAACATCTTGATGAACTTTCTGATTTCCTAAAAGTAAAATTTTCGGTAAGACAGAAGCATCAGCTTGAAAAGTATAGAAAAGAGCCATTTTTTTCTTTTGTTAGAGAAAAATTTCCATATATGAGAAAGCAAATTTATTTGACTCCTATGAGGAAGCAAAATGCTCATAAAATGAGTTCAAATAAGTACAACCATAGTGAATACATCCATAGTACTTCGCAGCGGTATTTTTAATTGTTCTCGTAGGAATAAATTTAAAAATGCCTGACTTTAAAGCATTCTAATAAAGCTATTTGTTATAAAAAATATTGAAAAAATAAATACAGCCGTTATTCGCAGAGCATTAAGTGGAACAGAAATACGTTCTGCCGGAGGGCTCATGTGGTATCGTAGATATCCAATTGATGATGGATATAGAAGACTGGCAGGATTATATTCTTTCACTCTTTTTACTTTCCCTGAAAACTCCACGATTTCTCAAAGCTTTATTTGTGGTACATAATTTCGTTATGTTCTACTCATCAAACTATTCATTAAAAATGCTTTTATCTGAAGAAGTTGCAAACATTAACACAGTTTTTACTCAGAGTTCATACTTCAGATGCGAAATATGAGAAAAAGAAATCAATATCTTAAGAAATTACACAAGAAAGTGTAATTTTAAATTGGACTTTAACTTTTCATATGTAATAAAATAAAACATAAATAAAAAAGTAAATAATAATAATCTAACAAGCACTCGCAGCTAATGCATTCCGTTCGCAGCATGAAGTTGTTTCGCAGAGATGCTTTTGTTTTTTATTCTTATTCCTTTTTTTGGGTCATTTCATTCTATCTAAAACATAGGTGGAACGAAATTACTAAAAATCCTTCACTCATTGTTGTTGAGAACCTAAGTGATTGCATATGACGTGAATATGAATTTAGGTGGTTGTTTTGAGTTTGTGCTTTTGAATTTTCTTGAATTTTGTAAATCGCAATTTCCAAATGAGAAATTTCAATTTTAACAATTTATTCGTGAATGAGAAACTTTAAATTCTAAATGATCCTTAAATAATAAATGCAACAATATTATGTTCTTAACGTTTTCACCGGATGTTTAAAAATTGACAAAATAATTCTATCCATAACCCCTTGACCACATTAAATGAGGTTACATGTGTTTATATATCAATCCAAATTAAAAAATTTTCGCACCATCAATTTAGTAAGTCTACATTTCCAAATAAGTAATTTTATTTGATGATAAAATATTTTTTTTAAACATCATTGATGAAAAAAACTTTTATTGTAAAATTATCGATACTGACCATATAATTTTGGGCAAAATTTTCACTGAATTAGTTTCCACATTAAAAGATTAATTATAAGTTTTAAAGATTCCAAAATATGTCGAAATAGATTTAGAAGATTTTAAAACCATTTTTTTGTCATTTTTTCTGGATTTAACCCGTTGTGATCACACCTCCAATTACACCTCCAGATATTTGTGGCTGCAAAAAAATCATAAGTGATGTTGAAACAATACAAAATAGGAAAAAAGATCTCCGAAGCTTCAGTGATAATTTTACTATTCGAAAAAAATACTTAACAAAAAAAATGGAGACATTCGGAAAAAAGCGGAAAGCCCGTGAGTTCAGTTGGACCCCATATGACAACAACGGGTTGAAAATTTTGTAGGAATTATTTCAAAAGATATTTCGAAGTTTTAAGAGTTATGAAAATATTAACAAATAATTTCAATATAAATATAAAATTTTTAATTACTTTATTCAATTTTAATGTATAAAAAACGCAGCTGAACTTAACTGCTCAAAAAGTAGGTAGGTCGATGGTAGCCATGATAACTTGAAAACGGCTTAT
>CAKNWW010102579.1:494-13410 GCA_932074435.1 Andricus kollari | reverse complement strand
ATGCATTGTATTCAGAAATGTTCAAAGAATATCTGTGAATTTTTTTAAGATTTTTCGTAATGTCGCCCTCCTTCTGGGAACAGATCAAAGTCGACCCTTGAAAAAGGAGGCCGAAAAACCCTGTTTTTTGGGGCATTTTGCCCTCTAACTGTTGCAAAAAAATTTTGAAGGACAAAAGTGAACATATCGCTGCATTCGGAAGACTTTAAGCTTTCAGATGCTTTTTATTAGATATTTCAGAGATTTTTTTTGTGCGAGCTGCAAGCAAAAAAAGTGAGGGGCCTATACCTTTGGAACCGACTTTAGTTGATATTTCAACTATAAAAAAATTTTAGTTTTTAATATAAAACAGTTAAATTCAACCAAAAAAGACGAATTCTCAACGATAAATCTAATAGTTGAGTTTTCAACCAAAAAAGAAGAATTTTCAACAAAATATTTGAATCTTCAACCAAATTAGATTAATTTCTTTACGAAAAAAAATAATTTGAATGATGAGTTTCATGATGAATTTGTAACAAGAAGTTCATTTTCAATCAAATAGTTAAATTTTCTACACAAATAGTAGAACTTTCAACCCAAAAGTTGAACTTTTGACATAGAAAGATTTTTTAGTCCTTGAGAAAAAAATGTATACCAAATTTTTAAATTTTCAAGTAAAAAAAAAGAGTTTTCCACAACATTTTTAAGCAAAGAGATGAATCTTGAACTCATAAAATTAATGTTTAATAAACTAGTTCAACTTTACACCGATTAGCTGGATTTTCAATCAAGAACATTAACTTCCCATCAACAAAGACGAGTTTTCAACAAATACTCGTACATGAATTTTCAAGCTGATAGTTGAATGTTCAACTAAAAAATATTAATTTTTAACCAATGATTCTGCATCAAAAATATCATCGTAGATTTTTCAATGAAAAAGAAGGAACTTTCAACCAGAAATAGTTAGATTTTCTTAATGGGTTATATTAATATAGTTCATATTTAAGCAAAAAATGAGAAAAAGGGGGAAAAGGGGAAGTTTCTTGGAGACAGGTGAAAAATGAAGCATTCTTTAAACTGAGGAAAGTAAGGAATAGGCAAAAGAGTGTGATGCCACATTCTGAGTTAACCCCTTCGACCTACCTTCGTCAGTGTGACGTAGTTTCTGAACGGCTTCTATCGAGAATATGTTACTACAGACCTTTCGTTGAAATTTAATGGAAATCGGTTGGATAGATCCAAACATATAAATTTATGACAACATATTCTCGATATGTACTTTAGAAAAATACGATATCCGTATTAATTCAAAACTTTATTGAATCACATTTTATGTTAAAATCTGTTTTTTTTTTCACCTGTGCTCACCTCTATATCCTAATCTATCGAACCGATTGGTATACAATTTTAAAGGAAAGTTAGTAGCAACAGATCCTTGACACATTTTTCAAGAATTTCTAATATCTTGAACAGTTTTTAAAATTTCACAGATTTAGTGTAAAACATGAAAATTCAGAATTGACATAAATGGTCAAACTTAAAAACCTATTCATGATATCGAAATTTCTTCCAATAATTATTGAGAATTTGTGACTACAGACTTCTCATTAAAATTTTCTGTAAACTCCTGAAATATATCAGGTTGCAGAAGTGAGAACAGGTGAGTAATTTAATGTTTTAACAATCATTCAACAATGATGTTTTTTTTTATTTGAGAGAATAAAATGTATTTCTTTGAAATTTTATAGAAAATCAAGTATCGATTATTTTCAGTGAACCTAGCCAACCTTTTCATTATAAATTAAAATTCAAAAATACAATCGAAACTTTAATTGAGTAATATGGTATCATTTGATTGCATTGGAGAATAAATAAATTTAAACGATTCAATAAATTTTTAATGAAAATTAATTAAATTTTTCATATTTTGTGAATAGTAATTTAACTTATATTAAATTGATTGAGCTTACTTATCACACAAAAAACCAAATGTTATCTTTATAGCGATTTCAGAGGATTCTTTACTTGCACAAAAATTACTTTCACGTGTTAAGATTTACCCACCACATGGGAAATGGTTACCATGTCGACTATATTGAATTTTGTTTTGTTTCGATGCGAAAAAATTCAGCTTTATCTATTTGCAAATTACCCGAAACAAAAATTCACTTTTGTTTTTTCTGTGATGTTTTTTTTAATTACAAAAAAAACATTAGTCCCACCGAAACCATCTGCAATGCAAAAAGTCTGCCAAGAACAACTATATGAATTTCTAAAATCAAAGTTGCCCAAGTTCACTGGAAACAATGGTTTAGCTGTCCCAGCTAGACGTTTAGCTAAATTTCTTCTTCTGAGAAAATATAGCTGTCTTACGTAGATTTCTAGCTCTGTTGCCTAAATATCTAGCTGTCTTAGTTGAATTTTTTCAGCAAGAAATTATCTAGATAAATTAGATAGATAATATGTAGATAGCACACTTAGCTAAGATAGCTAATTATTTAGGTAACACAGCTATATTTTCTTAGAAGAAAAATCCAGCTAAATTTCTAGCTGGGACAGCTAAACCATTTTTTTTCTTTGTAATTTGGGAACAAAATATGTAAAGAAGCTTTTTGATAAAGTGCCCTACATAAAATTTTAAGAACCTTTTAAAATGCCTCATTAGACATTATAAAACTTGGCGGGATTGAATGTTATAAGCAAAGTGATCTTAGTAAAAAATTGTTGCGTATAGGAAATTGATGGTATAATATAATCTCGCCAAGGTGTTTAATGTTTAATATGGGGTTTAAAATTGATTAAGAAATGTATGTAGGGAACTTTATAAAAAAGTTGCGTTATATATTTTATTATTAAATATTTTTTCACAAATTACTTGACAAACTTTGATTTCACAAATTCGTATAGTTGTGATTCGTGGGATATTACCTATTCAGTAGTACAAAGTGATCGAAAGACAAATCACATATCACGAAATTGTCAGTTTCGATTTTCTCCAATTTCGGTTCAACTTCCCTGATAAAAATTCTGCTGAAAATCTCCATATCAAAAATGACATTTCGCGAGCTTCGAATAGAGAAACAAAAATCGTAAAATTTTATTTCTTGAGGCAGATTAACCAAATTTAAGGTAGTCAATGACAATAATTCTATTTTCTCAAAAAATCTGAAGTAGAAGTTGGATAAACACAAATCAGGCTGCTTTATTTGCCACGTTTTCACAGCACATTTCTTTTTCTTCATATGCTAGACGCAGCATGTAGCAACTCAACTCACATAGCTTTAGGTACTCTATATAATATTCCACCTTAGAAAGTTAAAAGAAATTCTTTGTGCACGAGCTTTCATTGTTTTCTGTTTATCATGGCTTTTGATTTGCTTTTTTTTTACGAGTCCTCATAAGCTGAACCCACATAAATATATTTTAGCCTTGAAAGTGGTTTAAAAAAGTCATGTGAGCTTCATATCATTATTATTATTATACCATTAAGCCATTTCCCTTTCGGAAAAGGCGTGAATTGCTCGATTGGAAAGTAGTAGTGTACGGATGGGTACATAGGTATAGGAAAGATAGGTATATAGGTGTAAGGAATACATATTTTAGACTGATCTAGAATTCTCGTGTTATTTATTTGAATAACACGTTTATTCCGCAACACTACCCAGGTTGCTGATCAATCTCTCTAGCGATCACTCCACGTGGAGAATCTCACAAAATTGTTATGTGTGGTTCCCCACTTGAGCCCATTAGTATCCAAGGTCTTTATTTCAGGTGGCATTCACTCTACTCACCTTCTTTTTATAAATTATTTGTCGCGACACTTTTCTGTTCTGGCATACTTCTCTAGGTTCCCTCATGTCCATGCATTTTCTCATGCAAGCTCTCGTGATCCTATGGCTTCTTATGTCTCTTAATTTTTCATAAATTATTTCAGATCGTTATTTGTACTACAAATTGTAATGGCCACTACATTAAAAATGATGAAACTTTGAATGTAAAGATTAGAAAAAACTTCACGCAACCAAAGAATCGAACCCACTTCTGTCATTAAAGATCGTAACATAACTGAGAATAACCGAGAACTTTTACTATTTTCAAATCAATTATTTTTATTGTCTAATTAATATTTTTTATTCCTTAACGTTAAAAACATCAATAATGAAAAAAACCATTATTTAACCAATTTTTCAATATCAAGAGTTTTAACCATTTTTGAAACAATAATTAATAATTGATAATTTCGAAACTGAAAGTGTTTGGAATTGAGAAACCTGGACTTTCCGGTTACAAACCGGAAAACCTTTAAAAGTCGTTTTTCTTGCAAATGTTTGAGAAGCGTATCTTATTACTTCAGTATGTTACACGTTTTGTAGTAACCAATTACTGGATGGAGTATAAATAAAAAAAAATCCGAAGGTTGTAGGTTCCCCTTGTAAAGTGCAAAATAAATCAATTGAAAATCAGCGATAAGGCATTTCGATGCAAGGGAAACAACTTCATGTTGATCCAAGTGGGAAATCAATTTGATAGAATTTAACGTGGTCAATCTGATAAACTGTCACATTGACATGGCAGAAAAAGTCGCGAAACAAAAAATACGCGTAAAGCGAGCAGAAGCATCGGAGCTTCACTGCGTACAAAGTGAATGAATGTATTAGAATATTAATATCAATTTGCTTTAATATTATGATTTCATAATAATCATAACAATAAGTATTAAAATCGAAGGCAGTCTTGCTAAATATTAGGATAAAATGTCCTTCCGTACATTGCACTTCTTAGAAAAAAGAAATTTCTTCAAGAATGATTTTTTTCAAATGGGGATTATATCGACAAGGAGATCAGATTAAAGATCAAGTAATGAGAGATCAAAGTTCAGAGGCTACGACTAGGGCTCGATTTGCTGAGTGATGAAGGATCGCAATACTCGCCGGATTCTGCAAGTCCGGAACCAATGTCGAATGACATTTCGGTCAGGTTACAGCGATTGATCGTTCAATTGATGGATGACCCACGAATCGAATGGCTCACCCTGATTGATACTGGTCTGCAGTGATTCGCAGTCTCGGTACTCTATTACATACTGCACTTGTGCTTTTGACTAATATTATATCGATACGATCTTTGTATGCGTATCGTGTGTGCGTCCTTTCCGGTGGTACCCTGAAGCTCCTCTGTGGCTTTTCCACTTTGAACTCCTGCATTATATTACATCTACTCTAGGGTGTCCAATAGAAATAATAATTTTTCATTTTTTTAAACCGTAGACCAGGATTTTGTACTTTACGGGTTTATGAAATAATAAAATATCAAATAAATAAAATTTTCATACCTCCTGCTAAGAGTTGAAGTATGAACTTCCTCAAAAATCGGAATTTTATTATTGTCTTTCTCACTGCAAAAGATTAATTTTGAACAAGAAAGTTTATTTTTGAATAAGAAAGATAAATATTCAGCCAAAAAGTTGAAGTTTTAACTTAAAACGATAATTTTACAACCGAAAATAATATCGCTAAATTTTTATTCTAAAAAATGAATTTAAAAAAAAAAAAAAGAATTTTCAACAAGTTAAATGCAAAAAAATTTAATTTTCAACAAAATAGTTAAATCCATCATCAAAAAGATGAATTTGCAAAAAACAAGATTAATTTTATACCAAAAATGAAATAGTTAAATAATCAGATAAAAAAAATAATTTTCAACCAAATTAAAAACGAATTTCTAACAAAATAGTTCAACTTTCAACCAAATAGTTGAATTATAACCGAAAATATGACCCTTTAACCAAGAAGATTAATTTTCTACCAAAAAAGACAGATGAATCTTCAACCAAAAAATATGACTTTTCAACAACATAGTTGCATTTTCAACAAAATAATCAGATATTTAACCATATAGTAGAATTTCTAATCAAATGAGATAAGGTCCAAACTAAAAATATAATAGTAGACATTTCAACCAAAAAAAAGTAAGTTTTAACCAAAAATAGTTGAATTCTTTTATTGGGTTCTTTCGATTAATTCAGCTCGCGTTTAAGCGAAAAAAGGGGAGTTTCTTGAAAAAAGGGAAATAGAAGAATTATTTTAAAAATAGGAAAAGAGAAGAATAGTGGAAACCGTGTGACTTCTGAAATATTAACGTGATTTTTAAAATGATCTAAGTTCGTAACGTTACTTCCACTGACACCTCCCCCCCCCCCCCCACCATGTTACTAACTAAAGTTTTTGGCGCGACCCCCTCCCTCTCCTCAAATTGATAAGGTAGTTTATGGTCGGCCCTAATAAGCTTTCTAACGGTCAAAAAACATTTTTTTATCTATATTCTGGACGACGGTATCAAATGTTTAATTATTGAAATATTGCAAAATGAAAATAGTTCTATTCTGCGACTACTTTCATAACTAAATTTAAGTTATTTGCGTAACCTCAAGTACAAATCCTCCCTTTATTATTCCGCAATGAAAAATGTTAAGGGATTTTTTTTAAGCTTTTTGTTTGATTAAATTATGAATATTCATAGTCTTATTACGATTGAATCAATCCTATCTTCATTATTCCGCATGGAAAAATTGCCAAAGATCGTTTTACTTGTTTTAGAGCTTTCTCTCCGATTCAATTACGAATTTTCATTTTGAAAGGTTGATAATGACCCTAATAATAACTTTATTTTTATTTTAAACTATCGTTTGTTACTTTTATTTCGCTGTAGATTAAATCAGACCTATATTGATCGGCGAATAAAAGTGTTTAGGGTAGTTTTAGAGAATTATATTCTATCAAATTACATATATTTATCGTTGTTTTCTCAATAACGACCTGAGTAGTACATTTTTTCTGTAGATTGTAAGGCTGATTCTCGGATAACAATTTAAGAAATTTCACGAAAAGAAATCGTTTTTAAGCATTAGATTTCCGCATAAGAAAAATGAAGTTTTCTGTAAAAAATGGCCTGGGGCAACCTCAAACAAAAATGTATTTTATTTGTAACAAAGCTGCACTTAAGACAATAATAGAAAGGAATAGAAATAAGTAACTAAAATGAAATAAATTCCGTGGAGAATTTATTCCATCGTTTTATCAGAGAAAGGTTACAAAAAGTACGATCTCGATTTCCAAATCGAAATTCTGCCGCCAAACCGGAGCGTACAAAATGAATCCTGGCTGTCGATGGAGAGCATTTGTTGAGAGAAAAGCTGAAAAAAGTTAGTGAGAGGCGAGAATCGTCAATTCGACACATATAGGTATTTGAAGAGACCAGGAGTGAAAAATGGGAAAAGGCATTCATGCGCTTTTCTCCTCATTGACTGTTGACCGGAAAGTGGTGACAAATCGGTAGATTTTGCATGCACACATATTGAGACAAGTCGATTTCGTCAAGACCGAGGTTAAAACGTGATTCTCCATATTCCCTCATTTTTTCATTTAAAATTGATCAAAAATTGAAAATTGAATTCGGAAGGCATAGTGATTTCCTTCTATCGAAAGATCGCAAAATTAAATTAGTTATCGAAATCGACCTACGATCGTAAATTACTCTCTCATTTAAGAATTAGCATAAAAGGCTGATCTATATACCGAAATCTTTTGTTGATTGATTTTCTGTTATCTAAATCCATTAACGATAAAATTCGTTTTCATTACGTATCAACTTTTCGCTGTTTGGATTTTATTTATTAGCTTTGAATCGAAGTTATTTATGAAATTAAACTGAATTTATTTTCTATTGTTGTAATTGTTATGAGAAGCCTGGTGAAATCTAAAGAGTTTTGTGAGTAAGAATCCAGAAAACAATAGTTCCTAAGACTCTGTGTACTTCCTCTTCCTTTCTTTGAGGAAAAGAAATATAAAGAAATATAAGAACTTGAAAGAGGAAAGAGACTGAACTGACTTTCTCACAAAATCTGATGTTTATCACTGGCATAAAAAAGTTCCAGAAATTTTGCCAAGAGAAAAGAGTAAGCCAAACTTATGAAATAAAAGATGGATCACGACGCGATTGACTTAAATGTTATGGAAAATATTGTTTAAAATTGTTTAAGGCTTCCAGTGATATAGAAATTAAATCCGAATAGAAAGATAAAATAATAAGTTGTACCAAATTTAGGTCGGGGAAAATGTGATGCTGTTAATACTTGATGATGCATATGTGGGCGTCCGCATGAATAGGGCAAAGGCCCTTATGGCCGGTTCTAGTTTAGGAGATATTCGCGTTTTTCTAAGTTGAGGTCAAAATTATTATTTTTGCGTTTCAATGGGGAATGATACTGGGATCTATACTGAATTAATTGGGACTATACTCATATCCTTATATCCATATAGTAACCGGCCATAAGGGCCCTTCTCATGCGGATGCACACATATTTTTTAACAGATCATCACCCTATAAAGCTTGAAATCTTCAGAGTGACATCACAAATCCGAACGCCCCTATTTTAAGAAATAATTTTTTCTCTGATTTAATTTGATAAATGCCTAAAGAAAACGCAAAACCTACAAATATACTATTTTAACAGACTTCATGCACCGGAATGCACTCACAACAGGGGAAATAGGGTTATTTTTCACGAAAATAGAGAAATAATCGGTGAATAAAGTCTGTTAAAATAGTATATGTATAGGTTACACCATTGAATGCAATACGAAATGCTTAAGATTTTAAGTCGATATATTTTGCATTTTCAACAAAGTAGTTGGATTTTCCAACAAAAAATATTGATTTTCTATCAAAAGAGATGAATTTTTAACAAAAGAGTTGAGCTTTAAAGCTAAAAAGTCAAAAGCTTTAGAAAACAGTTGACTTTTAAACCCGAGAAGGTATAATTTTAAAACCAAAAAAACTATTTTTTTTAGAAGTTAGTGGATATTTCAGCAAAACAGTTAAATTTTTAAGCCAAATAGTTGATCTTATACTAAAAGCGATCCGTTATCAACCTAAAATAGAATATGCAGTAGAAAAAATTGATTTTCAGCTAAGAGAAAAGCAAATTTTTAACGAATTAGTTGAATTTTTAAACAAAGATATGTATTTTCAACTAATAAAATTAATTGATAACAAGGTAGTTCAATTTTAAAAAAAGTAGTTGAATTTTTAATCAGAAGCATTAATTTTCTACCAGAGGAGACGATTTTACAGCAAAATACATAATTTATCAAGCGAATGGTTGAATTTTAAACTAAAATCAATAAAATTTCTACCGAAAATGCAATTTTTTAATTTGCACGTTAAAAAATTGATTTTCGACAAACAAAAGAACGAGCTTTGAAGAAAATAATAGCATTTATTACCAAAAAAATGAATCTTCAACTTATAAAATGAATTTTTAACAAAGTAGTTCAAATTAAATTTTCATTTGAAAATATCAGTTTTCAAAACAAAAAAAGAACGAATTTTCAACAAAATAGTTTAATCCTCAACCAAATAGTAGAATTTTTAATCAAAAGATATAGATTCTGACCCAAAAATACAATATAAGATTTTTTAATTAAAAAAAATTACCTTTCAATGAAAAATAGTATGAATTTGTTATTAGGTTATATTAACTCAATTTTCATTTGAGCGAAAAATCGAGAAAAAGTGAAAGTATGGATTTTCTTATTAGGTTGTATTAAATCAGTTCACATTTAGGCGAAAAATCGAGAAAAGGAGGGGAAATCGGGGGAAAGGAGGGGAATATGGGAAAGACTGTGAACTTTGTATGTAGATGCTGTACTTGTAAAATAAAATCCCTAATTTTCATTTTTTCAAGAATGTAAAAAAATTATTATTCAAATTTATATTTTCCATGTGCGATGTCGCATTCTACATTAACCCCTCCCTCCTGTCAGTCTGACGTAGTTTTTGAACGACCTCTCTTGTATTTTTGGTGACTAAAATTCTGGATTAGATTTGAAAATGCGCGACTATTAAAATATCTTGGAAATTATATGCATTCATTAATTTTATAAGGGTTTGAAATATTCTGCACTTATCTTTTGTTGGAATTTCGATGACATATTTTTAACTCGCTGCATTAGTATAGTGGCTTGAAAATCAATTGTATGAGTAAACCCTCACGTTAAGGACACTCTCCTGTGGATGGGATGATATCGATTTCAGAATATCTTGAAATATACAAACTCAGTTGCGTTTATGGAAACATACATCACTAATTATTTCTGCTTGACAAGACAAGGCCAACAGGATGTAATTCCATTTTCACACTAATTGAACCAAAACAGAATTGTCACCCCAATCAAAACCGATTGTCAGGCTATTGCGGTTTACCGAATTTCATTACCTTGTGGAGACAATTCTTTCAAATAAAACACTTGGACTTGATATCGTATTAAAATTGATTGATTAGATTACACATGTCAATACAGAAATTTTAATATACCAGCCAACAAACACGCGCGCTATGCGCACGATTATTTCACTTTTTCATATTTTAAGTACTAAGTTGTATTGCACTGAAAAAGGCTAGATTAATTAAAAATACGTATTTTCAATTAATCAAACACTTTGTTTATAATTTCTAATACTTAAATCATGGAAATATATCAGAAAATTACTACTAACGGTTCAACGACCACATAAAAACTATATAAATAAATAGTTGTTTATCTTAAAATACTTAATGCTTCGAAATTAGTATTAAATAAAGGTTTGACCACCTTTAAAATCTTTTGAAACATTTTAAAACTTCAAAAGTTTCTCATTAAATACCTTAATATATTATTAAATACTTTTTGAAACCGTGTGAAATGCCATGTTTTAAATAATAAAAAATTCCTTATGATCTTTCAAGTCTATTCAAATTACTTGAATACCTTAGATCCCCATTGAAATATTTATAAATATTTTGAAATCCTCAGCAATATTTTGAAATACTTCGATAATCATTAAAAAAAATTTTAATACCTTAGAGTCCCTAAAAATATCTTGAAATACATTGAAATCTTTTGAAGCGACTTAAAACCTTTAGAAGTTTTGTATTTTGCCGTGAAAAAATTTGAAACACATTTAAAACTTTTAGAAAATCATTAAAATCTCTAAATCCCTTGAAGTCTTCTAAAATTGAAATCCATAGAAATATGTTTAAATTCCTTACAATTCTTTCATAGGACATGAAATCATAAAAGATTCTCGGAAATTCCTTAAAATATTCTTCAATCACTTGAACTCCTTAGAAAATCTATTAAATTCCTTAAAATATATTTTAAAATACTTTGGAATTCCTATAAATTCTTTGAAATCCATTGAAACTACTTTGAAACCAATTGAATTCCCATAAAATTCACTGCAATCTCTCAAATTCGACTAAAATCCCTTCAAATCCTTTAAAATTCCTTGAAATCTCTTGAAATCTGATGAAATAACATGAAAAATTAGAAATCCCTAGAAATCTTTTGAAATGCTTCGAAAACGTTGATATTTTTTACCTTTTCAAAACCCAATGATATCTTTCTAATTTTATGAAATGTTCAGAAATCTTTGAAATCTTAATTTCTGGTGTAGACTCAACATTTCAGTGATCAATCCCTGAGATTTAAAGAATTAACGGCAATCAATATATTCCTTTTACTTATTTCTTATTTCACCACCATAGCGATCACGATTAATAAAAAAGTATTGAAGATTTAAAATATTGACGAATAATTTCTCCGGTTGAAAATATTTAAAAATATTTAAGATTCATCGCTTTAGTTATAAATTTCACTAATTTTTCTTTTTTTTATTGAAATTAAATAATTATTAATTATTATTTAATTATTAAATAAATTAAATTAAATTAAATAAAAAAAAGTTCAATTTGTAACCACAGAGAAGAATCAACAACTAAAAAAGATACTTTAAAAAAAAAAGAATTATCAACAAAATAATTGCATTTTCAACCAAAAAAATGAAAAAAGTCTGCCGGCTGCGCGGGTCCTTTCTCTTCGCACGCAGCTCGCGAGTTTGAGTGCGCCTGGGGTGCGTGACAGTTGGTTCTCGCGCTTCGCGCTCGATAATGTATTTACCTCGCGCCAGAAAAACGTTTGTATTTTGCGAGATTACCGAAAAAATATATTGGATATATATTCTTTAAAATTTCAGGCGAATCCGTCAAATAGTTTTCGATTTATGAGACATCAAAATTAAGCACGGGCCTAACCCAAGGGGGTAAAGGCGAACAAAAGGGCCTAACCCCGAGCAGCAAACATTCAATCGGCTTAGTTCCGTCTGGTCTGCGGTGCAATTCTATAAATATATACTAGCAAGTACAATAATAATTTCTCAATGAACATATTTGTTATGTTGTGAACAATTAACTAATTATTGTCTAGTAAATTTTTCTGAGCCTGATCTATTATATTGAGTGATACTTTATTTTCGTTATATTATTATTGATTTTGGTATCGTTTATTGTTATTGCTGTTGAAAATGATAATGATTTTTGTGATTAAGTTTCAGATATTAGGTAAAAAATGAATTTGTGCTATTTTTATATTGACAACAATAATCGAATTGGACTATATCTTTGGAATATTGAACTTTGGAATATCTTCAACTACAACTAATTTTTGTAATATTGACGATGCTCGACCGGAATGAATTCAATCATTCGGCGGAGATCGTTTTTTATCTCCGCGGAAATTTCTTTCGTCGTCAATTGCATCAAAGGAATCTTGTCAAAATCCGCAATGGGTTTTCCTGTCAAAGTAACAAAAAATGCACATGATTTTTATACGCTGGTAGAAAAATATTTTTCAAAACAATCACGGCAGTGAAAAGTACAGGCACCCTTTAAATTTTTTCGCCTGAAAGATTCACTCAATATGAGTGAAAAACCTGCATATCTATCCTGAGTGAAAATGTCACTTTAATGAGTTAAAATCCACTCATTTCAGAGTAATATTTCACTCTTAAACATGAGTGGATTCCACTTATTTTTAAGCGTGAAATATCACTC
>CAKNWW010102520.1:992-17346 GCA_932074435.1 Andricus kollari | reverse complement strand
ATTAAAAGCGATTTAAAATGGCTTTCGGAATATAAAACGGTACCTAAAAATTTTATTACGAAATAATTCTGTTCTAAAATCAATATAAAGTTGTTTATAAACTTTAAATTAATACTAAAGTTTGGATTTAGACCAGAAATGATCCTTACAAATATAAAATGTGATCTAAACTTATTTTTAAAATGTGGAGAGTTGGAGACTTTAAACGATCTGTAAAACTTAAAAATCAACCAAAATAGATTCTAAAATTTACAATACTTGAAGTGGTTATAAAATACAAAATCATCGGGAAAGGATTTGTTAAATAGGTTCAGAAAACTATTTTTGAATAAGAAAAAATTGACTCACATATATTCGATTTTTCAGTTTTTATTTAAGATAAAGAAAAAGTTGTTTCTAACTTTACTTTTCGGTCTTCTTCGTTTTCGCAGATGCTTGTTGCGCCCTGATAACCTTGATCACAATCTTCTGTTCTTCAATCAGGAAAGCGCGGACAATCCTTTAACAAATAATATAAATTTAATAAAACAATATTTCAATATTTCTTCTTTAATTGCAATAATTTGTACAGTTTTCCAAATTGAATGTTTCAATTATGACAAAATCGTGTCATGACTTTCACGCGAAATTTAAATTGAAAGACTTTATTTCTGTTTTAAACAATCTAGATTATTAAATAAAATTAAAAAGCGTATATTAATCGTACATCCAAGGTTAAATTTACAATTAAGTATACGATAGGAAATAACAAATTTGGAGACTTCAGTTAAACCAAAAGTGTTTTTTGCTAAATTAACTTTAAGGCCATGTAATAGTTACTAGATTCCTACCTTATCGATATTTTTTGTAAAAACTCACAGCCGCCAGAATTGAGATATCGAATGAGAAATTTGGGAAAATAAATAAAAAGCACTAAGTAATGTTTGTATAGTCAACTCGATATCTGAATTCAAGTGGACGTAAATTGTTCCGACAGAAATGACGGTAAAGTAGGAACTGGGTAAATATTACATGGCCTTAAAAGAATATGAAATAGTGAAATTTTTTGTATAAATCTCTGAACGTAATTGTTTAGTGTTAAGCATTATAAGGATGGAATAATGGCTTTGAAGATTGGTAACATACCTTTCCCTGACACATTTGTGGCAAAGAACTCCACCATAGACGCGCTTTACGGTCTTCTTACGCTTGCACATGCGAGATCGTTCCATTGGTCTTGCCGGTTGGATGCCTCTGAGTTTGTCTTTGCACTGTCCACATCTTGGGATCTTCTTCGGCTTCTTCAAGTACTGGTAAACTAATTTGCCACCAGGAGTGCGGACACTGAAAGATTTTCAAACACAGATCTGTAGAGTACGTCCTTCACATATTTACATTTCACAATTGAAATGCTAATTTTAAAAATATAATTTATTTTAATTTCTAATTTTTTCGAATTTAAATTTAATAATAATTCAATTTCAGGCCTCACAGTCCCTATGGGATAAAATATAGGGACCAAGGGTATTTTTTGTCACGCTCATAGGGCACTTTTTTCGCGCTCAAAGGGTATCAAATTCAGGATAAATTCATAAAAATTCAAAACAATTTAAGTTAAATTTTAAAGAATTCAAATGAATTGGAAACAATGTTAAAAATCAAAAAAATTCAATTGATTTCCGTAAAATTGGAATGAATTTATAAGAATTTAAGGTAAACCAGAAGAATTCGATGAAATTCACAAAAATTCACGGTAAGGTTAAAAGAATTTAGGATAAATTAAATAAGAACTTTAAACTATTCAACAAATCAGTTGAACTAAATAGAATTGATTGAATTTAGAAGAATTCAGGCAAATAAAAAAATTAAAGAGAATTCCAAAGAATTCAGGGTAAATTAAAAAATTCAAATCTCTTCAAATCTTTGAAACCCTACTAATTTTTAACCACAGAAGTGACTAATGACTACAAAAAAAATCGAGTTAAATTCAAATGAATTGGAAAAAATTCAATTGACTACGATAAAATTTGAGTGAATTTAGAAGAATTTAAGGGAAATGAGAAGAATTCGATAAAATTCATTTAGAAAATCAAGCTGAATTTAAAAAGCAATTAAGTGAATTGAAAGCAATTCAAAATATGAAAAAATGTATTGAATTTATGAAGTTTATAATGAGTTTAGAAACATTAAAAGGGCACTCAAAAGAATTTGATGAAATGCCTACGATTTTAAGGTGAGTTATAAGAGTTCAACATTGAGTGAAATCTTTGAAACCCTATTAAATTCCTCACTTTTCATGAATAAAGTCTTTGAAATTTGATGATATTTCCAGAACTCCCGAAAAATTTATAAAAATACTTTGGGAGCTTTTAAAATCCTTTAAAATCATTGAAATTTTTGGAAATTTGATAAAACCCCTTAGAATTTTTTAAAATATCTTAAAACCTTATAGGTCCTGTATAATCAGGGTGCCCACTATTTATTACATTTTCGTCTCCCGGCTTTCTCCCGGTAAATATGCGTGATTTCTCACGGTTTAGAGAAAAATTCAACTCTCTTTGCGAAACTCACATTTTTTCACATGTATGATCAATTGCGGATGTCGGTAAGCATCAACAAACTTTTTTGCAAGAAATTGATTGTCTTTGAATCATATAATAAGTGGGATAAGGACAACTGTGTGTCTAATAAAAAGGAAAATAAAGAGATGCGTTTTATTACACACTAGCAGTAAATCCATGCGCGCAAATCTCGCGTTCACTTCTCTGGATTTTTATTTCCCAACACGACAAATATGCAAATTTACACAACCATTCTTAAAACAATTTTTTAATATTATGTTTTAAATATTTTTGAAAGAATAATTAATAAAAAATAATTTCGAAGCGCTGAAAATTAAACAATTTTATTTTGAATTGAAAAATCACGAAATTGAATGATTTCAGATTAAAAATTTGAAAATAGGACAATGGCAAAACGTTAAAAATGGAATATTTTACGATTCGAGATTTGGAAATTGGGTCATTTAAAATTCAGACGAATTGAAATTGTATTATTCATAATTAAAAGCATTCAAAATTTAATAATTTAAATTGAAAATTTTTGAGTTTGAACAATTTTAAATTTAAAGCAATCAAGATTTGATAATTTAATATTAAAAAGCAAATTAAATCTTTGAAAGTCAATGCTTCTGAAACTATAGAATTTATATTGTTATTACATAACATAATTATAATTTAACATTAAAGCTAATTACACCATTTTTTCTAAAATCAAACAATGAATTGAATTATTCTAAAAAAAACTTTCAAAATAAATAGTAACTTTAAATATGAAATATTAAAAATGAACAAATTTCTACCCCGGAACTTTGAAACTTAAACGAATGCGAACTTCATTTAAAACTGTAAAAAACTTTAGTCAAAAAAATGTGATATTAACATTTTTTTGTACACAAACTCTTTAAAATTTCAATTATTTAAGTACATTTAAATCGCTTAAAAATTAATAATTTAGGGTTCAACCTTTTTAATTTCAAATCTTCATTTGGAATTATTATTCATGCTTGAAACTTTAATATGAAATTTTTGAATATTTAATAGCCGAACGGTCCTGAAATTTTTAATAATTATTTGAATTTGAAACAACAATATTGTGAAATTTAACATTCGACACCTCCAACAATTAATCTAAAAATAAATGTAAGAAAAAACTATAGTTTCAAGCGATCGAAACTATAATTTTAAATTATGGAAATTTTAAACACGATAAATATATTATTAATAAGTATTATATTCAAAACGACTAGATTTTTTTTACTAAAAAATGTGATTTTTGTCAAAAAATTCTAAACACTTTGAAAATGATACGCTTTCTACTTGGTAACATTCAAAAATTACAATACGCGCGAATTATGAAATACGGGAAATCTCCAGGTGTAATATTTCTCTCGCGGCTTTATCCTGGGTGGGTGGCCGCCCTAATCATCCTTTTTTATCTTCCGAAATTCTAGAAAATTCTTTAAAACTGCATACACATTTTTTTAAACCCCTTAAAATTATTAAAACCCTTGGAAATCCCTTGAAATTGTACAAAGCTCTTGGAAATGCCTGGGTATCTTTTAAAATACCCTAAAATATTGCAAATGCTTTGAAATCCGATTAAGTTACTTCACTCAATTAAAAATTGCTTGTAATCTTTTAAAATAACCTACAATATTTCAAATCGTTTAAAATCTTTTGAAATCCTTAAAAAATGTTGCAGCTCTTGAAAATGCCAAGGTAATAAAAAAATACCTTTAAATATTTAAATATTTCAAATCCTTTGATCATGTTATCAACAGATCCTAAGGATCAATTAAATAAAAACCTTTAAAAAAGCCATTAAATTAAGTCAAATTGAGTAAATTCAGAAGAATTCAAGTATATTAAAAAAATTTCAAAGAATTCAGGATAAATGATAAGAATTCAGGGCATTCCAAAAAATAATTTCAAATACTTGAAACCCTACGAAATACCTCACTTCTCGTGATTAAAATCTTTAAAATTCACTCAAATATTATAAAATCCCGTGATATTCTATGAAATCTGAAATGTCCTGAAGTCCTGGAAAATGTATTAAAATACCTTGAGAGCTTTAAAACCCCCTTACAATCATTGTATTCCTCGATAACCTTATAAAATCCCGTGACATTTTTTAAAATAACTTAAAACCTTATAGGTCCATATCTTCCAAAATTTTTTAGAAAATTCTTTATCCTAAAATATTTCAAGCGCTTTGAAATCCCTTCAAATTAAAAAAAATAATAAAAAATTCCTTGAAATCTTTTAAACTTACCTGAAAAATTTTAAATCCTTTGAAATCCCCTGAAACTTTTAAAAGCTCTTGAAAATTCCTTAGAACTTTTTTAAATACCCTAAAATCTTAAAAATCCCTTCAGATTATTGAAATCTATTAAACATTTCTCGGATTCTTTAAAAATACCCTGAAATATTTCAAAATAATTCAAGACAATTCAGAAATAGGTATTGAATACTGATTTACCCATGAGTTATTTATTGAAAGAAAAGTGACTATAGTGACTTTATCATAAAAAATAACTCAAAAGTGATTTGAGAAAAAAGTGACTCACTCACGAGCATGAGAATATGCTCGACCTTTATGCACTTTCAAAATTTAATGAGCATCTATGAGCATTTTGAATTAGAATTTAAAAAATCATATCTTCTATCTCTATTAAATTTGAAAACAAAAATGTCTTCCTATTTACATCTAACGTTTAATTTCAAATTGTAATTGCTTAGGTAGCTAAATTTGTTAATAAATAAGCCAATAATGATTACATTATTTAAATTTTGCGGGAAAATGTATCGCCTCAAATTAGAAAGGGCGTTAAATTCAAATCATGAAAGAAGTCAAAGTAATATAAAACATATTTTTCGCTTTACACAGTATATGATTTAGAACAAGCATACGTTTAATTCACTCTAGAACGTGTTAATAAAAAAAATTTGCATAAAATATGATATATATTTGTTTAAACAATGAATGCTTTACACTATCGGTCAGAATTTTGCTTTCACCTTTTTTTTGATGATTTATTAAGTTCTCTTTATTTGAATTACGTCAAAGTTAAACAAAATTCTCTTTGGTTAAATTCTCTCAAAAGGTTTTCTTAAATTTTAGGCAATATCCGAAATAATCAACATATTTTAAGGTTTATAGGCTAATTTTAAAGATATGTCTCTACAGTATCGAAACAGGTTATGAACACAGGTGTAAAAAACTTTCTATCATAGTGCACGAACTTGTAACAAAAATGTGGGAAAAGTTGCAATATTTCTTGTGGTAAGAACAATATTTTTGTAAAATATGAAACATATAATCATCAAGTTTCTATAACAGTTCCTCAAAATGTATATTTATTTAATTTTTATTCTGATTGGCCTACAGAAAATATATTTTCCAACTTTTTTGTTAGTTAACAATGAATTTTATAAATTCCAAATTCGGTTAACGATTTTTGTCTTTAACTTCAAATCATTTATACAATTTAAAATTGAACCTCAAATTGTAATATTTTTTTGTGTACTTTTAAAATGATTTTGTCAGAAATTGCTCTAACCTCAAAATTCAATTGCCTCATTTTACTGAATAAATATTTTGGAAATAGTAAGCGGTAGTCCTCTTTTAAATATAACTGTGTATGCTTTATACAGAGGGAAATACTGTTCACTTTATTAATTTTTGCATAAAATGAAGTTTTCCAATGGCCAGGTTAGTTGAAATTAGCATGCACAAATTTAACTAAACTCAAACATGAATAAATTCCTCTGCATATACACTTCTATATAAAAAGGAGTACCGCTTAATATGTAAAAATTATTTCATTATACTATTTATTTAATAAAATGAGGTGATTAAAATTTGAGGTTAGACCTTCAATCCAAAAGCCTCACATTTTTTTTACCTAGATTTATAATTTTTAACCTAATTATTATCAAAATTTTTTTGTTAAACTTTAGACTTTTCCACATTTTTATAGACGTTCCGTTTTTGCTATTTTAAATGTATAACAAAATATGTTCAAACACGCATTCTTACAGGACGTAAGCAACGTATTCGATCTAATTAATTTCGTAAATTAACAAATACAAACACGGTTTGAATCTTCAATGAACCTGAAATTTTACCAACACTAAATCTTTATCTTCTAATACCAAAAATTTATCAACTATTTCCGACTTTAAAACAAATATTGGCCAAATAGTGAACATTTCACAAATTTACAAATACTGTTAAAATATCCTAAATATATCCGCATATCACCTAAAACTCTCAAATAAATTCAAATGTAGTCAATAAATTACTCAAATTTAATACTAAACCCAATAATTGAGACCGAAAACTCCAAAAAAATAATTTGACAGATATTCAACGTACAACATAACCCCACTTTCACATTACCTTAATCTCTTTACCTTTATATTTCCAATTTAATAGAAGTTCAATAAATCAAAACTTTATCTCGTTTAAAAGGTTCAAACAATTTTTGATCCACTCAAGATAGTTGAATCTACAACAGAATTTAGTCCACGTGGGAAATTACGTCGAGAACCAAAACATAACCTCAAAATTTTACACAGATCGGAACAAAAACCCGTATTTTTTGAGAAAATAATCCCGATTTTTTAGGAATTTTTTGGATAAATAGTTTAATTAAATAATGAAAAGTAGAAATTGAATACTTACACACGCCTCCTGTTGCTTTTTGTGTTGTACGACAACCGTCGCCTGTACGTAAGACGCTGGACCATTTTGGTTCTGCAAAATAAAACTAAACTTCACAAAATATCCAAAAAATATCGGAATTCCGGAAACACTCGGAATATAGCGATGTCCGAATTTTACTTCACGATATCGTCCGCTTGACGATTATCGCGTAAAAAACGGATTTTCTCGAATCCTCCTAAAAATTGGCACCAACCTTTTTCTTAACAGACGGAAAAGGAAGCTTCACTAGAAACTTAAATGCGCATGCGCGAATACACAGGAAAAATCAGGTGGATTATTTTTCTAGATTCCGTTGAAATTCATGATTTTGAGGGGATATATAAGAGTAAAATTAAAAATAGGGAAGGCTTAAGTACTAAAAACAGGGGTATTTCACTAAATCCTTGATTATTTAAAATGAAATTTGAGGTTTATTAAAATTTTTATTTTAAGGCCGGTAGCGCCGCCTGCAGACGAGTCCGCGAAATAGAGTGACAATTCTTTTGTCTTCTGATGGTAATAGAAGAGCAGCGGCAAATTTAAATTTATAATATTATTTTTTTAACATTCCTTTGTAATTTTTTAAAATGTAAATTAGCAATTACAACTTTTTAATTATAACAAATAGTTCTGATATTTTTATTGACAGTTAATTATTTATACACACTTATCTAAATTCTGACCTCAATCGTTCTGATCATTTAATTATTCGTAACTATTACAATAATAAGCATAATATTGCAGATAAATTAATTTGATAAAAAACTTCGGTAAAATTTAAACAAATTAATTCTATATTATTGAGTAATTAATTGAAATTTAATTACAAAGTTTAAAAAATTCTTAGCAATCGTATTATTAAAAATCAGATTACATAAATTTTAAAGCCTAATTTTAAGGGCTTATTACTAAAAATTTGAGGCAAGTACATTTTTTATTCTATTAAAATAAAGTTTCAACTTTGAAATTATTTTTCTAATTTACGAATAAAAAATTGTTAAGTGTTCTCCCAAAATCTATATATTTGACTATCTATGAAGAACCTCACTTTGTAATTTAATAACAATTCAAATTTTCAGATGAAAGAATAAGTTTGATTTATTATGAAAAAGCAACTCAAAAACTATCGATTGATGTAAAAAACTAAGAATAGATTTTTTGGGAATTAGATAAAGAATATATAAATAATATAATAAAGAATATATCAAGAATATTTTAGAACAAATTTACGAGTTTTTAAATTTATTTCTGTATAGTTAAATGACAAATATATTTTCAAAGTCAGAAGACATTTTATTAAGAAAGTCAAGTATTAATTTTTTCAAGAATTTTATTATTTAAAAAAAATCATTTATTTTAATTGTCAATAAAGATTGATAAATGTAACTAAATCGAAGTGGAATTAATTGAATAGAATTAAATAAATAAATTACACTCAGTGGAACTTAATTGTCATTAGTTTGATTTATTCTTGTATAGTATTCTAATTCTCATTTTTTAGTTTTAATTTACATTGAAATATAAGTTCGCTTAAAACTATGTGTTAGTTGTTACGTGTTATCGAATTTAATAAAATTGAATAACTTTTCAAAATATAAAATGGTATTATGGTTTCGCATTGTGGTAAAAGATTTTGAATTTTAGGAATTAAAATAATTATTCCTATGGATACGAACATTGTGGCAAATATTTTCATTTTCAGTTTTTCTATTGATTACAAATGAGAAATTAAAACATACAATATTTGTTCAAGTTAGAATTTTTGGAAGATAAGCAAAAATGACATTTTTTATAATTCACTTAATTTTTATTATTAAAAAAATATGATGTATAACAAGTCTTTAATTTCCATTGGAAAAGCAAGTAACAATTTCCTCAGATAAAAAAAAAATCTTTAAAAAGACTTTTACTCTTGTTAAACTATCATAAATTCCGCATTGTTAACGGCTATTTCTATAATAACTTTAAAGTGTTTTATGATTTTTTTACAAACAAAAAATTGATTTAGTAAAAATTAACCGAATTTTAAACAAAAATATCATTTTTGATCAACTTCAAAATATGTTAACTCATCCCAAAATGGTATTTTTATTTTTTATTTTTAATTAACACCAAAACTACACATAAAAAATACTACAATCGCACCTATAGCACTAAATTTCGAAATTACCAAGATACAAAATCTTTGAAGTCAGTGCGAAACCGTAGGGCGATCTTTTATTTCAGAAAGTCATTAAAAATTTTTGTCGCGATAACAAGTAATAACTTTTTACAGTAGGCCGTTTTAACATTTGCAATTTTTTTTTGGTCCACCCTCCTATTGGTATGGAATTCCAAGCAGAATTTGAGATTTCTGCATGGAAAATGGAATTCCAAATAGAATTTTGTTGATCGCGCGCTAAATTCCTTCTGGTACTGTTTGCAAATCAGGAATAAATTCTTTATTCGGGGATTGTATCCATTTTCCAATAATTTTACGTATTCTGATTCTTGCAGTAATTAAATCTTCGCTATCTGAAATATCATTGTCCCCCCAATCCGCACAATGTGAAGCACCTGCGAAAAATGAGTAAGAACATAAAATAAAATTTGTATCAGAATATAATTTTTAATTCCCAAAAAAATAAATGTTTTATGTTTACCATCTATAAGAATCGACGGCGAGGAATCGTTCAGATCCTCTAAGACCGAAAGTGCATGCCAAGGATCTCTGTTTCCATTAACGAAAAGTACATTCCTCACATCTGGCATTTTTCCACCGTACATGAGATTGGTCCTTTTTATACCCCGATTCAGAAAATGTTCATTGTATCTAAAAAAATAGACACTTCTAGCACTCTTCTGGGCACAGGTTCCTGGTTCTGGCTTTCATCGATACACTCAACTCCCGATATAAGACCCACCGCCGAAAGAGAGGATCTGCTCAGTCAAGCGTGACAAACAGCTCGAGGGCCGCACACTCAACGCGTTAGTTGCATCAGGTTGTGTGAAACCGGTCTTATATCGGGGCTTGAGTGTATTTAGAGCATTCGAAGGTTCGTGTCCGTGCTGTATCGTATCTGCTCTTCTATATACTTTTTCACATAATATATTTTATATATTGAGCCGAATAATGAAATTGCAGAGCATATTCCTACAATCTGTATCAACTAGTATACATAAAATTCCATTTGGTTATTATTATTATGATTATATTTTACTCCATGTATTTCAGCCAATCAGTGAACTTTAAATGAGAATCAGTAGAATTTCACTGAAAATCAGTTTCGTACTTATGGCTATTTAAATCAGTGACATTTTATTGATAATCAGTGACTTTCCCCTGAAATTTCAGTCATATTTCACTGAGGTTTCAGTAGAAAATGTTACTAGAATTTCAGTGAAGTTCACTGAAACTTCAGTAACATACTGGAATTTCAGTGAATAATCACTGATTCAAATGCTACAAAGTCCCAATTTCGAAATTCCCTAACTTTCGCAGATTTTTCCCTAACCAATGTTTGTTTTTAAATTTACTTTTAACATTTTTAGCGTCAATAGCCATACAGAATTTTACAAGGAGTCATCCACAAATTACGTAAGACATACATAAAATACACTAATGACATTACTTTTCTACCAAAACAGACCAGTTTTTAACAAAACACATACATTTTTATCTAAAAAAGATACAGTTTCAACAAAAAATAGAATACACTGGAGTCCCGCTTTATCAGTTCCCGATATATCATACAAGGTAGTGCAAGGGGGCGAGCGAGAGGCGCTTGAAAGGTCAGCGGCCTTGCGATGATTACGGCTCGGCACTATAAGAAGCCACGAGTAAGAAGGAGAATAAGAACGGTTTAGAGAGTCCCGATTTATCATCGAGGCCATCGAGGGTACCCCCGACACGGATGATAAAGCGCGACTCCAGTGTAGTTCAATTTTCAATTAATAAAATAAATTTTCAACAAAAAAACGAATACTCAACCAAAGAAATGAATTTTGTACCAACAATTGATCAGTTAAACTTTCAGTAAAAATGAATTTTAAACCAAATAAAATTTCAACGATATGCTTACATTATCAGTTAGATGCATTTTCAACCAAGAAGATTAAATTTCTATCAGAAAAGATAAATTTTTGCCAAAAAAGCGAATGGTTCCATTTTCAGTTAAATAAATTAATTTTCAACTAAAATGATGAACCTTTAACCAAAAAATGAATTTTTAACCAAATAGTAGTTGAATTTTCAACCCCAAGAAATCATTTTCTACCCAAAAAGACCAATTTTAAACAAAATAAAAAAAATTTCAACTGAAAACGAAAAATTTGCAAAAAAAAAAATAATGTTTACAAAATAGTTAAATTTTGAACAAAACAAAAGTTAAAAATACAATGATAAATCATCAACTAAAAAAATCAACTTGTGCCATTTCTACCAAATTAGATGAGTTTTCAACTCAAAAAGATGATTTTTTAAGAAAACAGTTGAAGTTTCAACAAAAAAAGATGACTCGTCAACTAAATTGTTAAATATTCAACAAAATAATAAAATTAAGTTCAACTTCAGTTTATCGAAAATTCCCGGAGACTGCCAGATATTCCCTGGCATTCCCTAACCAGTTTTTTTTAATCAAATGGACTACATATGATCTATTACTATATCTTTATGAAAACATTTTTATTGAAAAATGTTGAAAACTAGGGGAAACATGGCCGCTGTCGCAAAACACCTTTTATTATTTTTATTTGTGGTGAGGATGATAACTCCGGAATGGATTGTCTGAAATAAAAAAAACTGATAATATTTCATTAGTATATTTCTATACGTATAGTTCGCGAACGAAGGGTTTTCAAAAATTTTGATTAAAAAAGTGGCCATAATTTTTCCAAAAAATTCTACTTTTGAGGTTCCACAAATTATGTTTTTTGTCCAAAAAAAAATAAATGTTGGTCCAAATAAAAATCCCTTCGTTGGAAAACTGCATATAGGAATATACTAATGAAATCTTTTTGGTTTCTTGATTTCAGATAATCTGTTCCTACTCCCTAAATTTGAATTAGTAGAAATTTGACTAATTCATTCAGTACACATAATTTTAATTGATGAATCAGTTGTTTTCAGAAGTTTACTAATTTTTACAGTAAAAATACCGTAACTGAAGTTATTCAGTTATACCGTTACTGCAGTGAATCAATATTATAGACTTAGAATAAATTGATAGAGGAACAATAATTTTTGAATTAAGTTTTTGTTTATACTTCAATATTATTTATAATAATAAAGTGTATTTTTAAATTTTCATTTTAATAAATAATGAATAAGAAATTATTACATGTGTGAACAAATGTTAAACTTTAAATAATTTCACGTTTAAAAATGGTGAACAAATAAAATTAAAATTAACTGATTTCTTCAATACAACTATAATTGATCAATTAGTAATTTTCGTTTTACTAATCCAATCAATACAATTCTACTAATTGTCATTGACTCAATTCTAGCTACAGGAATTAGTAGAATTTAACTGACAATCAGTTATATTTTACTGTAATAGATCCTATGTAGTCCATTTTATTAAAATTTTATTAAAATTGTTTTAAAAAGTCTTTTAAATCCCGTAAAATAACTAGATATATTATATCTAGTTATTTCTAGGCCACGAACCCTCGAAAGTTCTCGATGTCGGCAAGTAGCAGTAAATATTGGTAATAGGAATCTGCATCCATACTTAAAAACGCTGTTTTTGTAAAAGTTAAACAAATGTGTAAAAAGATCTCTATTAACCAACTAACCCTTATTATCAACTGACTTATTTTAATTCGTGTAATAAAGGACCTGTAATACTTACCGGATTCCTACCTTACCGACATTTTTTTGCAACAACTCCGCACCCACACGAAATGAGATTAGCTTGGGACAATCAAGAAAAGGCACTAGCGAACATTTTTTTTAAGTCCTAAATTGTTAGAAATAAAAAAATTGTCGGTTAGGTTGAAACCCGATAAGTATCAACGCGGCCTAAAAATTATTAATAATTATTTATACATAATTACATAGTTAATAAATCCTCTTGTTAAAAAATTATTTTAACTCACTTGTATCCGAATATATCTTGACAAAGCTTTGTGTGATACTCTAGCGTCACATTGAAGACACCAAACATTGAGTTGTTAGAGTCAGTTGTTACGTAATAACCATATTCGGTACAAGTTTGAAACATCCAAGGCCTTTCTAATAATAAAAAATAAGAAAAATTGTTTAACAGGAAATGTAAATGAAAATGTGGAAATAAATATGGAGCAAACGAATATTTTTAAATGGGTTTCAACACGGCTCAGAGTTTAGAATCTTGCAAATTACATCTCCAAGGATGAATTGTTTGATGTAATATCTTCACCGACCACATAATCTAAATGCATATACAGGGTGGACACGGTAGGGCTTACATACATGGCGAATTGAAATGCTACCCGAATTTTTCCAAAGCAGGGGAGAAGCCATTCCACAGGGGCATTTTTAAATTTCGCGGTTTCAAAGTTGCATTCGGATCTACCTATCGGTCAACTCCTTGCATCTTCGGATCAAGTTTATCATTTTAACTTCAAATGGATACAAGTGTTGAAAATATAGGTTATGTTTAGTAATAATTACAAATAATAAAAGTGTTTAATTAATAACGAAGTAAGACATGTGGAATGGGAAGGAAATGTAATTTTTTTTCGGTGCTAACAACTTAACGGAATGGCTGCAGAGTGACAAACACTATGAAATTATGATATTCGGCTTCCAGTGGGCGAAGAGTTAATTGTTTCTAACTCTTATTTGCGGCATAAAAAGATATGTCATAAATAGATAGGACATGTTGTGAACATAGTCATTAAAATATCACGTGAGAAAACTTTAAATTTATATTAATTACATTTAGTTACCTTTTTATGCCGCAAATAAGAGTTAGAAACAATTAACTCTTCGCCCACTGGAAGCCGAATATCATAATTTCATAGTATTTGTCACTCTGCAGCCATTCCATAAAGTTGTTAGCATCGAAAAAAATTACATTTCCTTCCCATTCCACATGTCTTACTTCGTTATTAATTAAACACTTTTATTATTTGTAATTATTACTAAACATAACCTATATTTTGAACACTTGTATCCATTTGAAGTTAAAATGATAAACTTGATCCGAACATGCACGGGGTTGACCGATAGGTCTATCCGAATGCAACTTTAAAACCGCGAAATTTAAAAATGCCCCTGTGGAATGGCTTGCCCCAGCTTTGGAAAAATTCGGATAGCATTTAAATTTGCCATGTATGTAAGCCCTACCGTGTCCACCCTGTATATGTACTGGAACATACAGCTTTTTCCGGAAATGCTGTGCCGTTTTTTTTTTAATCGAAAATAAAGTGTTTATTTTTTGCGCTGAAACCGGCAATCCAAAGTAGGCGAAGCGATTCCGCTCTCGATTGCCGGCTCTATAAGTGAATTATTGAATTAAAATATAATTATAATGATTAATTTACTACCGAAAGAATAGAATTTTCAACCCAAAAAGGGGATTCTTCAATAAAAATTTTCCAACAATAACAAATAGTTGAATTTTAAATCAAAGCGATTAAGGGCATGTGATACATAAACAATGATCGATTTTAGCAGTGTTAGGTTCCCCCGGCTTTTTTCCTACAATAATAAAGATTTTGCCTTAAAAATTTGGGGAATGATAGCGATCATGCTAACGGACGTCCCCGAACTCTTCTGTTGTGGAATAATTTTAAAAAATTTCATTTTGCTAAATTTGATTAATATGTGTGTATTTTAAAGGTTATGTGTGTTAAAATTCTCCCCGCAGCTCTGCTTCCAAACTACACAATATTTTTGGTCGAAAACTTAGGACAGGTAATAAAACATAGTAACTATAATGTCCCGGAACTAAGCTTGTTTGTAGGCAATCCAAAAAATATATTTCATAAATAATTTAATTTATGCTCGTTAGGATGCCCTCTATGCCACTCGGTACAACAGATACCAACATTATCGGAATGACAGAGACGTGACAACCGATCCTAACCCCCAAATAGTGCATATACAGAAAAATTTTATTTAGCATAATATATTTTTTTTGCTATTATCCCTTAAATAAGAGTTCGGGGACGTCCGTTATTCTATTTTATAGCATCTCCGAATTCAGTTTTTACAAATTTTAAGTTTTGTGGACAAAAACCCGGGGGAACTGAACCCGATTGAAGTATCACATGCCCTTAAACTTCAGCGGATAAAACAAATTTTTGACAAAATAGTTCAACTTTCAACGAATAGATGAATTTTCGATCAAAATGATTAATTTTCTACTGAAACAGAAGAATTTAAAATAGTTAAATTACAATAGTTAAATTTTTAGTTAAAAAAAATAATTTTCATTAAAAGAAATCGAATTTTCAACAAAATAGTTCAACCTTTAACCAAATAGTATAATTTGTAACCAAAAGAGATGAATTCTGAAACAAAAACTTAATATTAGACTTTTGAATTAAAAATAATTAACTTTCAATGACCAATAGTTGAATTTCTCATTGGGTTCTATTGATTTAGTTCGCATTAAAAAAAAAAGAGCATGCGTCCAAATTCAACAGTAATGGTTCAAACAGCCCTGAACGCTCACGTTTGGATTCCCTCGATTTATGATCAAGGCCACTGCACGTCATGGCTGAAACTGTACTTAAATCCAGGTTCATGTGTAATTTGAAAATTAAATGAAGTTTTCATAGTAGAATATAATTCTTACCCCATGATGTAATTGAATTCGAGAGCTCATATCTCAAACTACAGACGTAAACATCATAATCCGCACGGATACAATCTTTTGAATCGCGATGAAATTGAGACAATCGTTCAAGTGAAGTTTTAAATCTTTTGTCGGTAATTCTTTGACAAACGTAAGGTACATTATTTAGTTGCGCCGCACCTACAATATGCTGTAAAAATTAATGAATTAATATTAATAAAAAAAATCAAGTTTTGGAAGCAAAAATGTGTTATTATCGAAAATAAATATAGAGTTTTACAATTTTACGTGTACATACATGAGTCAGCAAATGAATTAGAATTCCGTAACCA
>CAKNWW010102129.1:475-19623 GCA_932074435.1 Andricus kollari | reverse complement strand
TGGACGTTTATTAATTCATAAAACGACAGGTCCAATTATCAAGAGGTCAATATACAGGGGCCTGAAGTTTTTACATTTTCAGGTGCTTTTTCACCTTCACATTAGTGTAACTTCTTTTCGGAATGTATGATTGTACTTTTATTACAGTGTTTTGGAAAGCTCTTTTCATGTCCTTTAAGGCTATTATAACAGTTTTTTGTTTTTATTTTTGACTTTTTTCAAACAATAAAAATTGATTTGTTGAAAAAGCACCTGAAAATTCAAAAACTTCAGGCCCCTGTATATTGACAACCGCTTGATAAATGGACCTATTGTTTTGTGAATTGATAAAAGTCCACTAGGACTATAATTCAGCCAAGTTTCAACACGATAACAGAGAAACAATCATTTTAGGTGGGGACACTTGACGCATTCTGTCTCACATATTACTTTTACTCTTAGTGTGAGTTTTGACATTGAATGGCAGAAAACAGTATGAAGGCTAAATTCTACAACGTTGTGCCCATTGTAAAGTTTGATCTACTCAACAAGAGCTTTCATTTGGTACCAGTCTCATTAGTGGGGGCGTGGGGCCAATTTTCGGTACCCTCCTTTTAAAAACAGCCTATATTATTTCAAATATTTTACGATTCCTTCAAATTATGCAAATAAAAAAATTCATTGGAGTCATGAGAAATTCCCCAAAATATTTCAAGACATTTAAAAACTTTAAAAATCATTTAAAACAATTTAAAGCTTTCGAAAATGCCTTGAAATCTTTTAGATTACTGTAGAATATTTCAAATCCTCTGAAATTAATTAAATTACTGAAATCAAATGAAAAATTCTTGGAAACTTGAAAAAAATTCTAAAAGTTTTTAAATCCTCTAATTTTTTTGAAATTCCTTCAAATTGTTGAAATCTCATGATAATACCTTGTATTGTTTTGAAATATCCTAATATATTCCTAATCTTTGAAAATTCCTTCAAATTGTTGAAACAAATACAAAATTCCTTGAAATCCTTCCAAATTTCCTGAAATATTTTAAGCCCTTTAAAATCCTTTGAAATTTCTTCAAATTATTGAAATAACAAAAAATTTCTTGGAATCTTCTGAAATTGTCTAAAATAGTTTTCTATAATATATATTCAGTTGAAATCTTTTAAAATCACTTGATATTTTTTAAATCCTCTGAAATGCAATTAAATTACTGAAATCAATTGAAAATTCTTTAGAATCTGTTAAAATACCCTAAAACGTTAAAAATATATATAATTATTTATATATATATTATATATATATATTGTATATATTATATATTATATGTATAATAATTCCAATCGTTTGAAATTTCTTCAAATTATTGAAATAAATACAAAATTCCTTCGAATATTTAAAAATTCCCTAAAATCTTTGAAGTTCTTTGCAATCTTTAAAATCACTTAAAGCTTTTCAAAGCTTCCAAAAATGATTCAGAATCTTTTAAGGAGGTACGGTCACGAACGCACTTTTCTTACGGATTTGTTTAAACTTTGACCATAGGTTCTTTGGCACGTTATCTAAACGTTTGCGAAATTTAAAAAATATTGTCCTTTCCTGAGCTGAGATAATTAAGATCAAAGTTGAACCCTTATACACGTAAAGCCTATCCCAAGCATAGGAAAATGTTACATTTCTAACTCTAACTCGTAAACTATTCTTACCGTTTTTTTCAAAAACTAATATATGTTAGAAGGGCGTTTCATGAAGATATTGAAAAAATTTCAGAATTTTTGTCCTCTTAGTTTGAGAATGAGAGGTATGCAAAGTTTGAGAATTTTGAATTATTCGAAAAATAAAACAAGCACGTGGTAGACATCAGGAACGATGTCGGAAATTTTGTTTTTTTATAAATTTACCTTTAACTACTAATCGATCTGTCATTATCAACAAATGTCACGTTTTCATTTAAAGTCAAAGAGCACACCTGTCAAAGCAGACACCATGAAAAATGCGACGTTGCCGCGTCTACGCTAAGATCTTGAGGATTTAGTGTGTACTCGTATGTATACACAACTTCTCTATGCGTAATGTACAATCATAGCCAAAAATTTTCTCTTAGGTCTGACAGGAAATTAATGAATTAGACTTTATATCGGCATAATTAACTAATTTTTGTCTTTCTTCGACGTAAATAAGTTACACAGTATCCATTTAAGGGTTAATAAAACTTATATCACTCAAACAGTATTATTTTCCGACATAGTCTTAGGACTAACTTTTTGCAGATAGTATGCGCGACCATACCTCCTTAAAATAATCTGATATCAGTTAATTTACTGAAACTGATTGAAAATTCTTAGAATCTTTTAAAATTCCTTGGAATCTTCTGAAATTCTTTCAAATATTTTCCTACAATATATATCAATTTGAAATCCTATTAAATTAGTGGAATGAATTAAAAACTCCTTAAACTCTTCTATAATAACTCAAAATATTTCAAATTCTTTGATATCTTATTAAATTCCGTGCCATTGTTTAAAGCTCTTGAAAATTCCTTGGATTAAAAAAAAAAAATACTTTCTCTTTAAACTTCTTTGAAATCACTTCAAATGATCAAAATCAATTCCTTAAAGTATCGGTGATTTTTTTTAATAGGAGTGTCCCTTAAGAGCATAAAATGCTTAATTTGAATATCTATTTAAATTATAAAATGTTTGATCTGTAGACATACACAGATCTCGGACATAGTTATATTCAAAACGAAAAAAATAATTATTCGAATATGTCACTATAAGGAAATGGAGATTTTAATCCTATAGGTATATAGGTAAAGTAGAACCGAAACGTACACGAGTTTTACAAACTCTGTCTCTATTTGACACAGTGACACGCCAAACTTTATTTCTTTCATCATTCATTCATATTGTATGCACACGCGGATCACATTACTAAACACGAAGAAACACATTGTCGTATTATCGAACTCGAACTACAATTCGATTCGATTACTATTTCCAACAGTGATCCCGAAAGACATGCGCATGCTTCGACTGACGGGCACTCATTGACTCTAGTTCACGTAAGTATTTAACATTTAAATGCAGACGCGCACTGTAGCCAATGAACGTCACTATAATCCAAGCAAGCGCAGATCAAGGCAGCTCTGTTGGGATCAATGACTTCAACTGAAGAACGAAAAATCGTGACACGTTCCATCACTTTCTAACGCACTGATGCCTGGTGTCACACGCATATAGCAGGCGAAAATGGTTAATCGTGACATGTTCCATCGCACTGATGCCTTGTGTCACACCCATATCAGGCGAAACCGATATAATCATGACTATCGAAATCAAGAATATCGTTTAGAGATTTTATATTAAGGATATCAACTAGTGTCTCTTCTGTACCACATTCTTTAAGGATTATCTCGTTTCGGACTTTGTCCATCAGTGTTTATCGCATATTGTGCGCAGAGGTTTCATGCGAATCGCGTAAATTTTACTCTTGTCCTTTTCTTGACATGTCCATGTCTCGCTACCGTATAGTAAAGTCGGTACAAATATAGAATTATGTATGGTCATTTTAGCTTTTTTTTTATCTGTTTCTATTTCTGAGAATGGACCCTGCTCTACCAATAACCTTCTCACCCTCATTTATGCGCCTCTCTAACTCCCCATATATTTTTCCGTCGCTAGTGAATAAGCTACCTAGATATACGTACTTGTCAACTTGTTCTAATGTCTCATCATTTTGGACAATGTTGCACACTGTTTTGTCACTTTTTCCTTCAAACACCATGAGCTTTGTTTTATTTACGTTAATTTTGAGGCCCATGTTCTTCATGCTTGTATTATGTTTATTCAAAATTCTTTGCAAGTCCTCGATTGATTCTGCCATAACAATCTTGTGGTAAAAAAATAGGAATAAATAAAGCGTGGTCCAAACAGGCTTTATTTTCCCCCCAAAATAGCTGCCCTACAAATTGTTCCTGGGCTCATTTTATATAGAATTTTGAGAGCATTTAATCCTTTATACAGAAATTTTTTTAGAACTTAATCAATCATTAAAAAGAGGTGAAACCAAACTTTTTGTCAGTAGTGTATTTTTAATAAAATTGGCATATCCATTTTAATTAAAATACAAAATTTTAAAAGCAAAAATTAGTAACAATAATTAACAAAACAAAAAAAGATTACATTAAATAAAATATTTTTTATTTACTGAATACTCCTTTTATTTCTTAACCTGATGCTCAAAATACACTCAACTCCCGGTAAAAGCAACTTCAGTTAACGCTATTCCTAGAATTTAAGTCCTCTGCATTTTCGTGATGCGGAGGTCACGTGACCGAAAGAGTGGCAGTCCTCAGTCGTGCGTGATGAATAGCGGCTAGCGACAAAGGGAGCAGAGCACGGTCACTGCAAGCCATGCCCGAAACCGTCTTATATCGGGAGTTTAGTGCATATCAAAAAGCATTAACGTAACACTTATACATCTTAAAATATAACGATTTTTAATTATTAATAACAAATACAAAAATTATATTTTTTTAAATTTCAAATAAGCGTGCGAACGGCAACCAATGACGCGCCTTATGCATCGCATGCACAATAGTGCTGTTGAAAGCACTGGTACGTAACGTGCGCGAAGATAAATGGACGGTCAGTCTGAAAACCTAGAGCAGACATGCCCAACTTGGGGCAATTCCATTTGGAAACACATGTTCCGCTTCCACTACTTATTCTCTTGGAGAGCGGGAGTGGTGGTAGACGCATACAAGAATCTATTCTCTGTGATGTACGCTGCACCGTAGATACGAAATATCTGTCGGGGTGCTTGGGGGTAACTGACTTTTCAACAGAAAATTTTAATAGTATCTAGAGAGTCTTAATTATTGTATGGCAGTATGTTTACATTTCTTTTCAATGAATTTAATTGAAAAGAGAAGTTTACAAAGTGTTTTCTTGTTGTATATTATTGAATATTGTAATATCACCGTTTTCTACATTGTATATATAATGCACACAAATGTTGACTGATACTTTTTGCAGTATAACAATCTATTAAAATTAGGCACAGCGTAGAATGGTAAGTTATAGAATTGAAATATAATTATAAAATGTCAATACCATTCACTATAATAAATTCTTATATGTTTAATTAAATATATCTGTAAGGTTTTTCCTTTTTTTATAGCATTCCTACAGTAAGATGCACCTGACGGCAGTTAAAAAAAATATCCTGCCTTAAAATTACCTGTCCTGATAATACGCAGGTACTTGGACGGTAAAAACTGTAAACGCGAACTTAAACATTAAAATCTTAAACTTAAACATATCAACATAGCAGGCTTAAATTTACTTTTGCATATTATACTTAATACATCTAATATTTATTTAAACATATCAGAATTTATTGATACTGAATAGGGTTGATATTTTATAACTATATTTCAATTCCATAACTTACCTTTCTACGCTGTGCATAATGTTAATAGATTATATGTACTGCTGGAGCCGAGAATTCCATCACGAATATGGTTCGTTTCTCGAAGTCTTGGAGAACAATGTCAGGTCCCGGGTGTGCAACGGAGACTGCTGTCCCTTGGAGCGTTGGGCAGGGCAAGGTAGCGGCCAGTATCGTAAGAGCGACAAAGATGGTAATAAAACACTCTTAGGGCCGCCTTATGTCTTTAGATATACGTTGTTTCCGCATGGGTGGGACACCCAGATAGTATGTGTTCTAGGTAATCTGCGTGTGCATGACACGCTCTGCATATATCACTGGGAACTTCTTGACATAAAATGCGGTCACGGTATACTAAGGTGGAAATGACATCCTCCTGGCATGCGAAAATGAAACCTTCTGTACCTGAATTAAGCCCTGATGATCCGAGAAAAGCACAAGTTTACTCCTTCGACAAAAACAGTTTTTCTACATTCCTGTGAAAATTTCCGTGCATTTTCTGGTGGAGTAGCTGTTGGTCGAATTTTTCAACTTCTGCTTTCTTCAGTTCGACTTTCAGGTCTCAGCCGCTTGCTCCGCGGCTTTGTAAAGGAATGCTCCTTTGCCAATCATTTCGTGATTCCTGACCATTTTTAGTCGTCTGAATCTTATTCTTTCCAGAAAATTCGGAAGCCCAAATTTTTCTGATAATTTGGTGATACCTTTTTCCAAGGGCCGTTTTTAGCACACCCACATTTTGGGCTTCGGCTTGCGGTATTCCAAGATATGTATATGTTTCTCCATTACCAAGATGTTGAATGGTATTTCCGCCTATAAGTTGAACATCCTGATCGTCACGCGATGATGTAGTTTCTAGTCTTCCTTGGTGTAGGTGGATGCAGGCACACTTGTCCAGTCCCAAGCTCATGCCCATCGCTCTAGAGTACCTATTTACCGCCTCCACAAGGATGTTAAGGTCCTCTTTCGAGGAAGCAACGAGTGTAAGGTCTTCCATGTATAAAAGGTGGTTGACCTTATATTCTCTTCTATTCGGCGGGTCACATAGGTATCCAGAGCTTTTGCCTCGGAGCACAATAAATAGAGGCAAGAGGGAGATAGAGAAAAGTATCGGACTTAGAGAGTCTCATCAGAAGACCCCCCCATTATATGTTATATAGCTGATAGTCACTTGTATTTTGTCATATGTTATGACAAATCTTGTCCGCCACAAGAGCATAAGCTCTTTTATGCATCTCACTATTTTTGGATGCATCTCCAGGCATCATCCAACTTCTCATGTTGGGATTATCGGCTATCTGTAAAGGTGGTCTCGCTTGTAACAGGTGGTATGTTCGCTGGAGGATGTTGCTCGTCTTCTTGCCGATCTCTTAAATACTGAGGCATTCATGAGCATATTCCGGGTGCATATTGACCTAACGTTCATGTAACCTCTACATGAATCCTCTTCGCGCCGGCGAGCTTCTTTGCCAACAGGTAAGGATGTGCCTCCTGAGTTGGTCCGACCACTTAAATCGATGTTCTCGCGTTTGTCCGGGGCCATTGCCTGGTCGCCGCCTCGGTTCGGTCCTATGGCCTCCATCCGATAGAGGCCTATTGTGGGTGGCACTGCGCGATACTGGTGACGTAACCGCATAATTCGTTGCGGTGGGGAGTTAGCCTAATGCAACGTGGCTGACTCCAAGAGCCTGAGTTCTCGGGCACAGTTGGCCAGAATCCATAATTCATGGACAAAACCCAGAAAGTCGATATGTTTCTCTTAAATTTCATACTCACTGGTTTTTGTGGTCGCTAATAACGAAAATGAACTTTGAAAATTTCAACAATCAATATTCAAAATGGCGGACTTTTTTAATGAAGGAGATGGTGTTTTTCGCTGAAGTTAATTGCGGAGTAGTTTTTGAGTTCGCTGATCAGGAAAATGAACTCAAAATTCAAGATGGCGGATTCGAAATTGCGGACTTTTTATTGACAAATTAGTGTTCTCGCTAAAATCAGGAATACGCCCTATATATGCTACGAGAAGTAGACAAAAGAACAGGTTTCTATAGATTTGTCACGCGCGCTTGACTAGGCCCGAACACAGCCCTGCGTTTCGAGCCTAATCAGCGCGCGAGCGACTTCACTTGATGTCTTCTTGCAAAAAAATGGAGATAGAAGTTGAAGCTCCGATCGCGTGATATGATTCCTTATACTTTTTCCAACATAGAACAATTAAAGGCTGCGCCGGATCTCGCCAGATCACATCTTAATCCTTCAGTGTTTTTATGTATGAGCAATTCCATGTAAAATCATCTGAAAAATTTCAGCTATTGTTAGTAATTTTGATGAAAATTTCTAGTATCCGTTCTCTTAGGTGTTGAAAGAAATACCCCAAAATAATTGTCAAAAAAATCAAAACTCTTAGGAGATACTCAAAATTGAAATTTTTTGTCATTTTTTCTTAAACTTTCATACGTGGGTGTTTTTAATGATATTAGGGTGTATTTTTTCAAATTATTCGTAATAGGACGCAGTTATGAAAAAATATTTTTTGAACAAAAAAATTGCAAAAACTTCTTGAATTTTTCAGAAACTAATTTTGCAGCTAAATTTCTGAAAAAGCCCACTTTTGATTTTCTGAATTTTTTTTATACAGATAGCTTACAATGTCTCTACAAGCCCTGTAATTATCAAATTGGGGTCTCCCTTAGTTTTAGAGAAATAATTAAAGAACATACGCCGTGGCATGGTGTGCCCAGTGTCCGAGAGTCTTAACTCTTAAGTTCGTGCATACGATTATAATATTTTTCTATTGTTCGTGTATTGTTTACATGATTTTTCACATCTTGTACATCGTTTTTGCTGACGTTTTTAATTATTTCTCGAAAACTAAGGAAGATCCCATTTTGATATTTACAGGGCTTGTAGAGGACATTTTAAGCTATCTATGTAAAAAAATGAAGAAAATAAAAATTTGGTTTTCTTCTTCTTCAGAAATTCAGTTAAAATATTAGTTTTCGAAAAATCCAAGAAGTTTTTTATATTTTTTGTTCAGAAAATATTTTTTCAAAACTGCGTCCTATTACGAATAATTCAAAAAAATATACCTTAATTTCATTCAAATCACCAAAGTTATGAAAGTTTAAGAATAAAAGGACCAACATTTTCAATTTAGAGTATCTCCTAAGTTTTTTGATTTCTTCCAAAATTATTTTAGGGTTTTTCTTTCAACACCTTAAAGAACGGATATTAGAATTTTTATCAAAATTACTAACTATAGCTGAAATTCTTCAGATGATTTGACATGGAATTGCTCGTATCGTATGCATAAAAGCAAGAATTCAAAGCTGTCACATTCACGGAGCATTCACGCAAACTTAAAACGTGGAATAGTTGCTTTTAAGCATAAGTAAATTTTGTACATATCTCCAGGATCACCCTCCATTTTGCAGATTTATTTCCTAGCACTTATTAATAGTCCAGTCAACGAAGAACAAAGACTCGATTAAAAAAATTTGGACAAGTAGAATTTTTTCACATACACGTTGGGGATGGCTTTATAAAGACACTGTAAAAAGTCCCCAAGCATATGTGTACGGCAACGGCCGCCATGATGGAAAGTGTTAAACAATAACATGTTTTTTAAAATAACTCGAGAACGGTTGATTGTAGGTCGAAAATGGTTATGCTAAAAATGTTCACAATTTTATAGTGCAGAAAAAAGGTTCTAACAGTTGTAGACGTATTATCAACGGTTACGCTATGAAATTGGATTAACTGTACAATTGTGCGATTTCTGAACGAATAAAGTAAAAGGTAAAAATATCCTAGAAAGAACTTCGGAAATAGATCTGGCGATTTTCACTGGAACAAATGCATGTTCCTGTTTAACAAAACCGACCAACTCATTTGCATTAAAAATTATCAGTAAAAAATTAGCTCAACTTCAGTGTACAATTTTACATGCTTACGGGAATGATTTTGAAATGAAACTTCTTGTAATTGTTCCTCCACATTCATACTATGTATTTCCAAATTTTGAGGTCAGAATAATAATATTTAAGTCCTCTTTTAACACTTTAAACAAGTAAATTTCAAAATTGAAGCTAGGAGGTAAATTTGACATAAAACACAATACAAAATTCTATATGCTGAACTGTTTCGTTATCTGAAAGAACATAATTTCATCCTTGATAAAAATTAGTCACTTATTGCTAGATGCCAGTTCTTTATTTACGACTTCAGTCATTTTTCCTTTCAATAAAACGTTTTCCGACTTGGTAAGGAATTTATTCAATACTCGTTTAATAACGATTAAGAATTATGTTATGAGATTATATTATAATTCCCCATGTCTTGACATATTCCTAAACAAATGTTTATTTAAAAGACTGAGCTTTTTAAAGAACTTGATAGATTGCTGTTTATTGATAATTTTAAAAACGCACTCTGATAGGTTTTTGGATATATCTGGTTTTCACAATATTTTTATTTCAATTAAGTTCAGAGGTTGTCCTGCTTTGCATTTTATAATATCTAACATCAAATCATAAACTTTAATCACATTCTTAGACCATTATCAATTCTTCAGAACCGATAATCCTATTACTCATATTTTATCAGGTGCTCCTTGTTCCAAGAAGAGGCATAAGAATCCACAGCCGAAGAACGCTGTATGTGCATTAAATGAACTGAAAACAGGTGCAGTTTACAAAGTTGTATCCCAAACTGGCCCAACGCATGCCCCTATTTTCACTATAGCTGTGCAAGTTGACGGACAGACATACGAAGGAAAAGGTCGTACTAAAAAATTAGCAAAACATGCTGCAGCTGAACTCGCTCTGAGGAACATTGTTCAATTCAGAAATGCTCCCGAGATAGTCAGAGTTATCAACACTAATTGTCCAACGACTCCACTGGAGCCAGATTTCACGAGCGACGTTACCGAACGTGATAACCATCTGGTAAATGCTTTCAAAACTCTATCCCAAGAACCAAAGAACGCCAGTAAATTTTTGGATAAAGGTCCAGTCGCTTTAATCAACGAATTATATCCAGGCGTTGCTTATAAATGTACTTCTGACACGGGCGAAAGTTACGCAAAGTTTACCATAGCAGTGACAATAGATGGAGAGTCTTTCGAAGGAACAGGTCCCAGCAAAAAACTGGCCAAAGCGGCTGCGAGTAAAGCAGCTTTGGCCAAATTGCGAAATGTCCACAGCTCATCGTTCTGTATTCCATTACCAGTGAGAGTAATGCCTAGCTATGCAAATTCAGGACATTGGCAAGAACAGATGAGCCTACCACAAATGTTAGCAGATAAAATAGGAAAAATGGTAAATCAAAAGTTCACTGAATTAGTACAGAATAAACCACAGCATGCCAGGCGCAAAGTTCTAGCTGGAATAGTTCAAACCAAAGGCACGGATACAGAACTAATCTGCGTGACAACTGGTAATGATGCTTCAGATGAAAACTGACTTTTATATAAATTTAATATAATCCGATTTTCTAATAATTAATTTTTTTTGCAGGTACTAAATGCGTTTCAGGAGAGCATATAAGTGTAAGCGGTGGTGCTCTGAATGACTGCCACGCAGAGGTCATAGCACGACGATGTCTCTGTGAATACCTCTATCGACAGTTGGAGTTGCATACAGAGAATCGGGGAGAGGAATCAATTTTGGAAACAGCTAAGAAAGGATACAAACTTAAGCAAGGTATTCAGTTTCATCTTTATATTAACACTGCTCCTTGCGGCGATGCCAGGATCTTTTCTCCCCATGAAGAGAACGAGTCAGTCGATAAACATCCAAACAGACGTGCCAGGGGACAGTTAAGAACCAAAATCGAATCAGGCGAGGGGACTATTCCTGTGAAGAGTTGCGAAGGAATCCAAACATGGGACGGAGTTCTCATGGTAAATATACGTGGAATATTGTTGTTTGTTTTTGAATCGCAGACCTTGGACTCATGTCAACATTGCCACTTTTTGTTACTTTTTTTTACCGATGCAACTGTTTTTGAACTTTAAAAAAAATGCTAGTAATGCTAACATTTTCTTACATTGACCTTTAATACAGCCATTTGTCAATTACCCTAATTTTTATTTTTCCGATTTACTATTTGCTATCATTTTCATATGACCATTTGGTATTTTTTTTTCATTTTGCCGAATTAGTATTTGCCCTTATTAAACTTTTTGGAAACTACTATTTATCATAATCCTTATTTTGTCCAGTAGCCACATAAGGGGCCGCTAAAGTATTATGTCTCACGGGGGGTTGGACGGGGGCGGTCAGCAGTAGTGGGACGCCCATGTTAAAGTTACATACACCTTGTATTGCACCTTGTATTGCATTTCTTGTCTTTCATCTGCCTCGAAAATGTCGAGGTCTCGTCTTGGTCGTGTCTCGCCGTCTTAAGTTTCCACTACCAGATGTGCGAACGCCCATGATTCAAAGAAAATCCCTGAGACTAGTTTACGTCATCCTTCCGAGCAAGAATCTTTTTGTCTGTAAACCGGGCAAATTAACAAACTAAATTTTTTTTTTAATTTTCTAATTAGCGACATGAAAATATAATATTCGGAATCAACAAATTTTTGCGATCTCCGGCATATGTCATTTGTCTAGAAGAGTTGAAACATATCCCCAAAGTCATCCTAAGAGAACGTTAATTTTTTCGCCCTTCTCAGACATTCGGCTCAGCGAAGAAAAGATGCACATCTGCGAAGGAAGCTCCAGAGTTCAGGCGCCCTATAAAATGGGCTTATTTTGTGCGTTAATTGATGTCTGCAATTCGACTTTGGATTCTTGTACTGTTTGCATGTATTTAGAACGAAAGCCTGTATGTTTGAGTATGAATCCTGGGACCCACCGTATGTGTAAACAATATTTGAAATTAGATAAAAAAGGTTTTTCGCTTATTGCAGCGAACCTATTTGTTTAAAAAAAAAGTTTTGTTACAAACTTTAGGTTTCAGAAAGATCTACAAAATGATGGGTCGTACGTTAAGGTTCGTTCATTTTTTTTACTTGGAAGAATAATAAAAACCATCCCTGCCACTCTTAAAAAGTGTGTAAAAATGCAGCACAAAATAGTTGTACTGTCAAGTCCATTTAGGGACAAAGCAACATTCTATAATTAAATTATATAAAAGTAGCTTCAAAATTATGATAAGTATTGTTCTCATAACAAATGAAATAACTCCGTCAATTTTTATTTCATAAAGCTGACGTTCGTATCAAGTATAGAAGAAGAGTTCTACTAATTGCCATATCATTTAAGAAGCAATAGGTACATTCTAACCTTATTGTTTATAATCGTGTCTGATTCACGGAGAAGGATCGACGCAGTCGGTGGGGGTGTAATGGGGGAAGACGCTGTAGTATGATAGGCGTTTGCGCCGGAATGGAATTCTCCCGTTCAAATAGTTAACAGTTTTAATATCTCAGCAATAAATTGACGTATCAAGGTGTTTTTTTTTAATTTGGGCTGGCATTCCGTGCTGGTTTTAAATCTGTTGGTGATATCTCAACAAAATTATACTTATTGCCTGAAATTTAAAACTATTTTATTTATCTTCTCTAATTTTACTATTAATTTATTGTTTATTAGGTTGACTGTAAGATGTACCTTGTTGTTTTATTATCATAAATAAAATTAGAATGCATTGCCTCGTAAATTTTATGACTATTAGTACAACTCTTATTCTATACTTACAGAGCTGCCACACAGTCATTTTTAGTCACCTTTTAAACAAAAAGTCACTAGTCACTTTTTTGAAAGGATTAGTTACAGACCTTTTTTTAACCTTTGATGATGCTGAAATATAAAAATTTACGCTTCGTAATTCGACACTTTGGCGGTATTTTTTATTTTTTCGGATGATTAACTCTTAAGAGATAAATGAAAAAAATCCAGGATTTACAGTATATGTAAATCGGGTTGAAATTAGCTAAATATTTTAAAATTCAATTTTCAGGGGGCTAAAACGAGGACCTGATTTGCATATACTGTGTAAAAAATTGGTTCTGTTTTAGTTGTTAAAACACAATTTTCTTCAATTATTTCCGAATAAAATGACTGGCAGTTTAAATACTGTTGAAAAACATTGATTATTATTATAGTTTAGTATCAAAAGTTTTAAAAATTAGTTCGCAACCGACTTCCACTAAACAAAATAAAATGACCCTTATTTAGCTTGTGATGAAATTAATTATACATTTTGTCTGCACATTACTTGTAAAATTTATTCTAGCAATTGTGACTTTGGTATTGACCCCCGAATTTAGTAATAGAATTTCATCTAATATTGTAAATGCAAACCGATAAATAAATGTTTAATTTAATTGAAATTCTTGAGTAGATAAGTGCTTCTATTGACATCACGGTCCTCTTTGTGTGAACAGCAGTCACCTTTTTAGTTTAAATTTTGCACTTTTTCCACCTTTTTTAAGTTCATTAGTATGTGGCAGTCATGTATGCTTGGTGTAAATTGATGAAGTTATTTCATTTGTTTATGAGAAAAAACGTAGTATGTTTTGAAGCTACTTTTATGCAATTTAATTATAAAAAGTTGCTCGCCCGGCAAGCGTTCTTAATAGTACAACTCTTGTAGAGTACATTCATCTACTGAAGTTGATATCCTATCGGCAAATCGTGCATGAATTTATTTGAAAAAGGTAAATTTTTTAATAACATTACTTTTTGGGAAAATTAATCATTATTTTGTGCTCAAGTTTTATACAGTTTTAAAGAGTAGCAAGGTGCATATGTTATGAAAGTTTTAAACTTTTTGCTTGATTATTTCAAAAGTAATTGCATGTTTAAAAAATGTGATTTTTGAGGTTTCTTTTCAAGTAAACAAATGAACGGATCTGCGTTAAGAACCGCTCATATGTTTACTTGGAACCTTAACGTATGTCCCATCATTTTGTAGATCTTTCTGCAACCTGCTTTTTTTAACAAAACTTTTTTTTCTGTCAGACTAATATGTTCGCTGCAGTAACCAAAAACTCATGAAACTCCAGTATGACGATTGTCAGGGGCCGCTACAGACGGAGGCAGAGTAGGCGGCCGCCTCCGGGCGTAAAGGGCAAGGGGTGGCCGCTTAAGGAATACTTTTCATATACATAATGACAGGAATAAGAATTTCTAGGATTTTTTAAATCAGATTCTAGGAGAGTCTAAAATCTGAACGAGATGAGTACATTGTAATGCAAGAGGCAAGGGGGCGGCAGCTTAACAAGAACGTTTTATATACTTATTGGCAAGAATAAGAATCCTAAAGTTTCTCAAATTAGATTGTAGGAAAGTCTAAAGTCTAGATTTAGTGAGTTAATTGTATTGCTCTGACAATAAAACTAATTTTGCAAGTGCAGGCATCGACTAGAAACTAGAAAACACTGTAGTGTCCGACAAACACTTGTTGAAAGAGGCCCAATTCAGGTCTGTGATTTTTATTTCCCCAAAAACGAATGAGGTAGGAGTTTTTTAATTTCACATTATAAACGAATTTTACCGAACGGCGAAGAAGTTAACAGAGACTGGTTAATTTATTGGACAAAAACAAACTCGTTGTTTTGCTTTCCCAGTAAATTATTTGATAATACCGGTATTAGTTTCAAAGTAAATAGTTTTTCTGACCGGAAAAATATTTCCAGAGCCTTAGATCGACATGAAGCAAGTAGTATTCATATTAAAAACTTTCAAGAATGGAAAAATTTGTCCACAAATTTAAAAGCTAATGAAACGATTGATGCCTCATATCACCGATTGTTCGATTCTCAGAAACGACACTGGTATAAGGTTTTAATTTTGACAGTTGCAATGGTAACATATCTTGGTAAACAATGTTTAGCATTTCAAGGAAAAGTTGTTCAGTTGTACCAGCCAAATAATGGAATTTTTTTCAAATTAATTGAAACGGTTGCCAAATTTGTTGACAGTATAGGTGGACATTTAAGGAGTAGAAAAATGTATATTAGCTAAGTATTATTTGGTAATACTTGACTGTCCTTCTAACAAAAGTCACACTGAACAAGCTAGTATTGTAATTCGTTTGGTGTCATGCCCTTCGAATGGACCTGTTAAAATTGAAGAAGGATTTCTAGGGTTTGCTTCCGTAGAAAATACTACTGGGAGGGATTGGCCGAGTTTCTAGTAGCCACGTTATAAAGGGTTTGGGTCTGCAGATAATTAATATTAGAGGTCAATCATATGACAATGGTCCTAACATGGCAGGAAAAAACGTCGACGTACAAAAAAGAATCAGGGATATAATTCCGCGTGCTTCCTTTGTTCCATGTAATCCTCACACTTTGAATTTAGTAGAGAACGCCTCTCTTGCCGGATCAATCAAACGCCGTGCAATTTTAATAACGCATTGCACTCAGCTTACGTTAAATCCTTTGAGCGACACTAGGTGGGGAAATAGCACTGATGCTGTGAAACTTCTAAGGTACCATATAGGCGAAATTCATGACGCGTTATTTGAAATTTACAGTAACGACAATTTAGATACTGAAGTTAGACATATGGCTAAGTCATTAATGTCAAAATTACAAGATTTCAAATTTCTATGCTTAGTAGTTTTCTGGCATGGTGCTTTATTCAAAATTAACATGACTAGTAAAACATTATAAAGTGTTGAAGTAAATGTAAAGTCTGCTTTAAGATCCCTTCAAAAATTGAAGTCCTACTTCGTAGAACGTAGATCTCATTCAGGGTGTGCTTCAGTCATAACAATTACTAAGAAATTGGCAGAAATTCTAGGCTTTGAAGGAAATTTGAAAGCTGAAGCACAAATACGTAGGCGACGAAAAAAGATCAATTTTTATTACGAGCATGATGATCATGTAATAGATGATCCAATTAAGAAGTTTCGCGTTGACTGTTTCTACCAGGCCATCGATACAATTATTATTGTTTGCATAGAAGCACGGTTTCAGATTCTTGATGAATATAATAATTACTTTGGATTCTTATGTAACATCTATCAACTTCGAATGATGGATTATGAATCTTTGCTGCGAAATTGTAAAGATTTGCAATTGATTTTAACTGATGGAAATGAGCGCGACATCGATGCCACAGCCTTGCGAGATGAGCTGAGTATACTTCTACTGCACATTACTGAAAATGTGTCACCGATTGAGGTATTAAATTACATTCACGAAAACTGCTTAATGTCAGTTTATCCAAACACTTACGTTGCTTTGCGAATCCACCTTACTTTACCCGTTTCCGTGGTGTTTCGGAAGTGACCCTTGCTCTAATGTCTCACGCGGGTTGATTTAAAAGTACAAAATTATTGCATATTTAAAAATTAACTTTCAACATATTGTTAGCATGTTTAGTAAAGTTTTCTTTTATGATAGTATGAATTAAAAATTAGTCAAATTCACATTAAAAAAAAAACATTTTTTCAACGCCTTCAAAATTTCTAACATACGTTATAAATTAAAAACGGCGCTTACTTTGTTTTGCAACATCCATGCTAAGCAGGTTTTACGTAAAGAATGATCATCCGAAATAAAGTAAGCGCCATAAAACACAATTTATTCACCTGGGAGAGTAATCGCATTATGTACAAAGTTTTAAATAATTATAAAATGAATTAATTAAATTCTTACTTATATTTGCTAGAATAAAAATAAATGTGCCATTTAAATAAATAACACGAGGATTCTAGATCAAGCTAAAATATCTATACCTTACACCTATATACCTATCTACCCTATACCTTTGTACCCATCCAACGCGTTATTTAAATAAATAACACGAGAATTCTAGATCAATCTAGAATATCTATACCTAACACCTATATACCTATCTACGCCTACCCCGAAAGGGAAGCGGCTTAATGGTATAATAACAATAACAATAATGATAATGTGGCGCCCCATCGCCCAAGAGCTTCGGCTCTTGCAGACACCCACGTTGCATTGGGCTAACTCCCCAATGCAACGAATTATGCGGTTACATCACCAGTATCGCACAGTGCCACCCACAATAGGCCTCTCTCGAATGGAGGCCATGGTTCAGTTGGGAGTGGCAATAGGACCTAACCGAGGCGACGACCAGGCAATAGCCCCGGACAAACGCGAGAACATCGATTTAAGTGGTCGGACCAACTTAGGAGGGACATCCTTACCTGTTGGCAAAGAAGCTCACCGGCGCGAAGAGGATTCATGCAGAGGTTAAATGACCGTTGGGTCAATATGCACACGGAAGATGCTCATAAAACGCCTCAGTATTTAAGAGATCAGGTATCCTTTTTGCACAAAAACGGATATGAAGCTCTTTTTCGGCAAGAAGAAGAGCAGCATCCTCCAGCGAACATACCACCCGTTCCAGCAAGACCACGTTTACCGCGAGCGCATAATGAATATACCTGCAGGCGATACTAACTGCCGAGCATGTAAGCAACAGCCAGAAATACTTGGGCATGTTCTCAGTGGATGCTCAAAGTTTGCACGTTACGGGCACATCGAGAGACACAATGCGGCTCTAAAAGTGTTATATTACCATCTTAGGCACTTCTATGGTGTTAATCTATTGGCCGTCTTGCCATACGCCCAGGGGGAACTCGAGTCCGTTGTGGAGAATGATCAGTGTAAGATCTACTGGAATTTCTCATTCTCCACCACTCAACGTATCGGTGCTACGAAGCCTGATATTGTCCTCCAAGATCTGAAGACCAAGATCATATACGTAATGGAATTCTGGGCACCAGCCGATGGTAATATCACGGCAAAGTAGGAAGAGAAACGGGCGAAATATCAAGCACTTGTTTTAGAGCTGAGAAGGCTGTACCAAGGCTACAAAGTCCATCTTGTAGTTCTCATAATCGGCTGTCTTGGAGGTATGAAAGCTTCATTTCTTAGCCAATTCAACAAGATTCTGGCTTGCCAGCGTCAGGCTCATTGCATCGCAAATCTGCTGCAAAAGGCTGTTCTTCTGAGATCACTTCATCTGGTCCGTCAACACTGTTCCTCATAACATTCTACAAAGCTTGGTAGCTCTAAAAAAGTATCCAGAGATGAAACCTTCATCTCCAACTGTCCCGTCTGCCGCGTAAGGTCATCCGCGACTAAAGACCAGACTCCAAGGAACAGTGTTGAACGATGTTCTCTCGCGTAAATTTCCCGCTCTTGCTTACCCTCTAGGACAGAAGGAGCAGACGTGGATGACGTAAACGTTCCAGTTACATCGGGAGGTGTTGCTTTAAGGAACCATGATCGTAGGTTCCGGTGCCTACAACTTCTCATATAATTATAATTTGTTTCACTTCTATGTCATTTTTTTAATAACTTTTTAATTAACATGAATGAAACAAAATTATTATTGGTAATAAAATAAACTGTTTTATACAATTTTATATTAGATAAACATCAAAGAAAATTAAATTAATTATATTCCCGCACTTATTCATCATTGAATTCGATGTGAAAGCATCAAAACTGTTCAATTAAATGTTGCCATATGTTAATATCTAACCTTAAAAAACAGTCTGCAGGGCGCTTATATTGTTTTATAACAAGACACCACTATCGTATCCAGCCTGCCGTTGATGTTGCAAAACAAAGTAAGCGACTGGTTTACACTCACTGTGTACAAGTATTATTTACATTAAATGACACCTGATAACGTGCTTGACTCAATTTTGAAAAAAATGGCGCTTACTGCTTTTTGACCTATAAATATTTTGGTATGTTATATATATATATATA
>CAKNWW010102108.1:532-13015 GCA_932074435.1 Andricus kollari | reverse complement strand
GGGGGGGGGGGGGGAGGTAGCCGAATTGTGACAGTCTGTGACAGAGGACATTGTGACCCCATTGGCACAATGTGACAATGGGGGGGGGGGGTGTCGAAAGTTCGCCAAAAAACTGTGACATCCTTTATGGAAGGTCCCTAACAGCAATTATGCAAATTATATTCGGATTGTTTTTAAGCAGATTTTTATAGACATCATAAATTATCTAGCAATTTTACGATCAGTACTACTCATATGCAAACAAATTTTAAGCTAACGTAAACCCTTGTTTCAGAAATCCTGCTGATGTAATATTGAAATTTTATGTATATTATAGTCCATTTTATTTATATTTTTTTCTTTATTTGTCCTTGACTTTCACCATTATTTGTTTCGACACAAAACCTCTACCCAATCTAAGAATATCTATCACTTATTTAGAAATGTAACAATCTGCTAAATTTAAAAACCAAGGATAGCTCTCTCCTTCTTCAAAAATGTTGTGAAAATTTAGCAATCAATGTTTAAATTTATTTAAATTTTGTTTAAATTGTCTGATACAAAATTTACTTTGGATATTAAAATTGATTAATTCTTTATCCAAAGAATTTTTTTTCAGGTAAGCATCATTCTTTCTACTGTCTCCTTCTTTGTGATAGATATCACATCACAATTTAATATTCCCTACCGATAGAAAATCTCAGAATATTCTCAGGCCAAAAAGTCTGGCCTGTTTCAGGCTCTCTGCAGACTCGATTTGAATGTTATTTGCTTGTTATTTATGACCGAATTCTTATTTCAATTTCGAAAAGCACATTGTAAAATTTAAAGCCTTCAGGCGATTTAAACGAGCTACCTGGACCTTTAAAAATATCTACCTGAGTGCCTGCGGAGAATCTTCTCTGAAGCTTCTCAGAGCCTGAGAATCTTTAGTGAATATTCTGAGATTTCTATCGGTAGGGTTCTTAAAGGCTTCAGGAACTTGTACACATTTATTTCTTAAAAAAAAAACATAATGATAAAAAAGGAAGTAAAAATGACCAGAATAAATCAAAACCGATATTCATCTTTCAGGTCTAAAACTCAGATCAAATTCAAATTTCAAAAAATTCAACTCCAAAAATAATTCTGAATAACTATGTGATGATTTCTTTGGAGGTTGTTGCAATATTTATGAGTACCCCTTTGTAATTAGTTAAAAAATCACTTTTAAATACAGTGAAGTGTCCCCTATTTCCGCGTCATTGAAGCGTAAGGATTCTTTATTTTCAAGGCTGGAGGGGCATCCACCTCTACCGCGAGGGGTGCGTTCCAAGCGACCACCTGGGTGAATTGGTCGGTGAAGTAAAGAATTGGGTGGAGTTTACTAGGGCGAAGTGGAAGGAGCACGGTAGAATGAACGGCTTCGAGTGTGCGCCGCGTGTATGTTTAAATTTAGATGATTGGCGCGTAATGTTTGGGAAATGATATTTGAGGTTATTTTACACAAAACTTTACAAACATGGAAGAGCTTTTTTGTAAACACAACTGTTTGGTAGAAAAATTCTTCTTTTTTTCTTGAAAATAGAACAATTTGGTGGAACATTTTTTCCTTTCTTGACTGAAAAATCGTTCTTGGTTGAAAATTCATGTTTTTGGTTGAAAATTAATTTTTTAAACTGAACATTTTAATATTTAAATTGCCTCCACAACTTGATTGAAAGTTTAACTGCCTTGTTAAAAATTCATTTTTTTATTGAAGATTTATCTCTTTGGTTGAAAATTTAACTAATTTAATTGATATTTTAGAGGTTGGGCCCCTTTATGACGCACGGATTGAATTATTTTTAAAAAATTCGTCTTTGTAGGTGTAAAATTCAACTATCTTTTTTGGTGACAGTTTGAATAAATATTATGAAATTTAACACGTGCAGTCTTGAAATTCGAAATTTTGTATTTGAACTCTTCCAAGTAGAATTTGTCAGCTTATGCCGAGTTTATTTAACTTTATAAGTTTTTCTTTAATAAATGTATTGCGAAATTGAGAACGCTTCAAAGAGAATAAATATTTAAAACAAATTTATTATTTTTCAAATTAAAATTCTACTATTTGGCTGAAAATGTCATTATTTTGTTGAAAATTGAACTTCTTTGTTCAAAAGTCATATGTTTCTGTCGAAAATTATGCTTTTTTGTTGGACATTTATCTTTTCGGTTCAGAATTCATTTCTTTTCGTTAAAAAATCTACTATTTGGTTGAATATTTTATTATTTTGTTGAAAATTCAACTACTTTGTTGAAAATTCAACTATTTTGTTGAAAATTCAACAGTTATCTTGAACATACGCCTTCTTTGTATAGAAAATTCATCCTTTTGAATTAAGAATTCATCTTTTTTGGTCGAAAAGTCACCTTTCTTCATTCGAAATGAACTGTTTGGTTGAAATTACAGCTGCGTTCTGAAACATTGTTTCGTTTTTGGCTTGAAAATGTAACTCTATGGTTAAAATTTCAATAATTTTGTTGAAAATTCGGCTTTATTGCTTGAAAGTTCAATTATTTGGTTGAAACTTTATCTATACTATTTTACAGAAAATTCGTCAGGAGATTTAGGTCAAGCGACGTTCATTGGCTGCCCCGGTCTTGTATCGCTGCGCTTGCTCTAAGCAACTTTTTCAACTGCGCATGTCCCGAAAACGCGGGTGGATTTGAAATCAATAAATACTATCAACAATAATCCGGATAAATACACTTGACATTTCTAGAACTGCTGGCTCACGCAATTTCTCAGCTCAAGGGGTGAGAGACGGTTGCTACTTTCGACTCGGAAGGGCTGGCAGCGCACGAGTACTCAGTCGAGTATATTGCGCAATATGATGCATTCCAAGTAGAACCGGTTCAGACGGCCCCGACTTCTTGCGCAGTTGAAAAAGGCGTGGTACGTTGGCCAGTGTTTTTGTGGACGTACGACGTGACAAATATAACATTTCCTGGAAATAGTACAAGTTACCAACTAAAAATCAATATAATAGAATCAAAAAACGACTTGAATATTTCGTGGAATAGTGAGTTTTCTACAATGACTTCGCGGCCAAGCTAGAAGAGTTGGAAATATCAGGAAGGTTTAGTATAGTTCTTAACATAGGAGTGCAGATAACTTTTTGGAGAAAATATTCTAAACGTAAAAGTAAGTTATAAAGGTTATTTTTAAAGTGTATCATGCTAGGATAGGGGGATATGTCAGCCTTTAGGAAGGTTATCACATGGGACTGCAACTGCATACGAGTTTTTGAAGAAAATATTCTGAACGTAAAGGTAAGTGATAAAGGTCTGAATAGTAATATTTCTCAAGTATAAAATCTATTTTCTCAGTCAGGTTCCATTCTTTTGTTGATTGACAACCTTTCAGTTTCACCAAATAGAAGAAACTGTCCGAAATTTGAGGCTAGAGTGCCACTAAACTGAAATTTAGGACAGTTTCTTGTATTTCGTGACACTGAAAGTTCGTCAACCGACAAAAGAATGGGACGTGACTGAGAAAATAGATTTCACACTTGAGAAATATTACTATTCGTACATTTATGATTTAATTTTACGTTCAGAATATTTTCTCGAAAAAGTCGTGTGACGTATTATCATGACTTCATGCTAAAATACTCAATCCAAGGCTTCTCGCTCTTCGGGCCTCTTGTTTAATGGTCAGCCACTGTCTTCAAAAATAGTTAAATTTTTAACTAAAAAATCGAAATTTGAAAAAAAAACAGTCGAATTTTCATCCAAAATGGATCAATTTTTTAAAAAATGGTTGATTTTGCAACAAAATAATTAAATTCGGAACCAATCATATAATGATAGACTTTCCAAATAAAAAAATTCACATTCCACCAAAATTAGTTGGATATTCTTATTGAGTTCTATTAATTCAGTTCGTATTTAAATAAGAAAATGAACAAAAGGGGAAAAGAGGAAAATAGTGTAAAGACGAAAGAAAATTCAACTACTTAATTAAAAATTGAGCTACTAGGTTGAAAGCCAGTTTCTTTCTTTCAAGATTCAAATTTCGTTAAAATGTCGAATTGTTAGAACTTTTGATAATTCTTACATTTCTAGTGCACACCTTTTGATGTTAGACTAACTTTTCAATTTTGGTTACACAAAGTGTGTTGGGCTACGCAATATTTTAGGTCCTACAGAAATGATAAAATTGTACTTTTATTCAATTGACCAATTTTATTTGTATGCTCGTTCCCAAAATTTATGAAATCTTACTTAGATTTTTTTGGGGATTTTGTGTTTGTTAAGAAAAACACCTGACGGAATTTTTGGATGGCCCTTTCAATTGAATTTATGAAAATGGTTGCAAAATCTATTAATCGGATGGAAATAGTCAGTTCATAAATATAATTGAATCGAAATCACCCATCCCTAAGAACATCCTGGATTCCTCATACGTTTTGACTTGTTGAAAAATTGGTTTTTGTTGTCTTGAAAGAGGCATTGAATGAGCACTGAAACGTTGATAGATTTTTTTTAAATTTCTTTTATTGTGATTTGAAAAAAGAATAAAAAAAACGAGAAAAAAAAGAGGGAAGAAAGTTGGGGACGGCCTTCTCTTTCTTTCCTCTAATTTTATACAGTTTTTTTTTTAAATTTGAATTAAGACACTTAAGAGTGTGTTGTCCACATTCGAATTGTTGGATCCTTGCTTTTTTTCTGTTAATTGCCAACAGTTTCGTAGTAAAATTAAATGTTGTACGTTAAAGAAGAATTTGATTTATCGTGAATGTAATTTCTTGAATTTTGATTAAAATTGTTGGATAAACGAGGACAATATGTCTTGAGTTCTAGTACGTCGTTGTCGTAGAACGTAGATTGTCGTGCCAGCACACTTATTGTAAGCCTGTAAAGAGATCTTGCATTACAAAAACATAATACTCTAAGGAAAACGCAAGGTTATACAATCCTTTCACTTTTATCGCACGGTATCTCTATTCTCTTAACTCTCTACACTTGACGTAAACCATCGTGCTCATAAATTTTGATGTCATGCGATCAGGACTTTACCTTGCAACGCCTAAAGGTCGATTGCAAATCCCTCACATTCGCATTCCTTTTCAGGCGTAATTCTTTCTCCATTCAAACTTAAAACTGTATCCTCATCATTGAGATTAGCTTCTTTATCCAATTGCGCAATATGGCATACAATACTTAGATCGCTTTACCACTGGTATTTTACTTAATTCAAATCGATGTTGTGGGTCGGAGGGAAAAATAAAGCATAAAGAATGTTCTGGATGTAAAATGACATACTTCAGATAAAAAACACCTCGATGATGTAGTGAAGTTCCTTTAATGAACAATTAATAGTAGAAGTTCCGAGAGACGAAATGCTCTCCTCACCAGGGAACATTAATCCGAATTGGTCAATAAGAAATCCATTTGTTCCACGATATTATTAAAACTTGTAGTGTTTAAAATCAAGATCTCTGATTGTCTGCTCAATTTAATTATGTTTATTAATTTAAAAAAAGAAATTGAAAGTATTGAAGCCGGAGTAACTTTTTTGTTTAACTGTCGAAGTCACAAATTATTGCCAAAAAATATCACTAATGCTAATACAATTTCTAAGAATTTGTAGTTTTTTTAGTCTTCTGTGCTAAGAATCATGTTAATTTTATGGTAGACTTCTTAAAATGTCCTCTGCTGAAAAAGTTTGATAGGATTTGATAAAAAACTCCATACCTTTTAATCCGTTTTCTGTATGCAAATAAAAAAAATCTTTATATCTCTATCAAACGCTCTTCGTAGAAAATTCATCAAAATTAATAATCAATTATTCAGGTTTATCAAAAATGTCCTAAGGGGTCCCGCTAGAAAGGCAATCAGTGACTATCAAACGCTTCGATAGAATCGCTATAATTCTATCAAAGCAAACAGGCAAACTAGGTAAAATCTTATACTTTGTATATCAATAGTTTTTTCATTGGAACTCTATCAAATCTTAGCCGCACCAGGCTTGTTTCAAATTTTATTTTCCAGAACCTGAAATATTTCTATCGAATTCTTCTTCTCGAGAAATCTTATATTTTTCTACCAAGACAATGTCATTAAGACGCTATCAAATCTTATGCAATGAGGAAATTTTGATAAGAAAGTATAGGGTTTCTCGAAGGAGAAAATTTGATAGAAATTTTCAGGATTCTGATACGTAGTATTTGATATAAGTCTAAAGTGGATAAGATTTGATCGAGTTTCAATGAGAAGCTGTTGATAAAAAAGTTTGAGATTTCTTGATGGATAAGAATTGATAGAAATTTCCGAAACTTCGTAAGATCAGATTTGATGCAAGTTCTGCAAGGATAAGGTTTAATAGAGTTTCAATGAGAAAATTTTGATAGTAAAATATACGATTTCTTAACAGGTAGAACTTGATAAAAATATCCGATATTCTAAAGCATAGAATTTGATACAATTTTTTCGGATTAGATTTCATGGAGTATTGATGAGAAACAGTTGATAGATAAGTAAATTATTTTATAGAAATGTCCCAAACAACAAAACATAGAATTTGGTACAAGTCTTGCACTGATAAGATTTTATCGCATTTTAATGAAAATATGATGATAGAAAAGTAGAGGATTTCTAAATGATTATAGTTTAATAGAAGGGTCTATTAAATTTGCTGATAGATTTTGATTTACGAAATTTCTTTGAATAAGATAGAATTTTTATCGAATATTCTGAAATAATTTGATTTGCGAAGTTTTTTCGATTCCATTTTTGATTGAGTTTTCCCTGAATGTATAGAATTTTATTCAATTTCATGTTATATAAGGATCCCTGGATCATAAATTTTAGTAATTTTAAAATTCTAGATAAAGTAATTTATTTTTTAATATTAGAGAATAGATGTAGCTCGTTATGTACAAAAAATAAACGTGATATAGTTTTTGATATTGTAAAAAACGTTGAGCCTAATATTAGATTGATTGAAAATTCAGATGATCGATATAGTATGCTTAGACATAGAATTCTTAACTCGGCACAACATTTTTTGAACCGGAACAAAATTTCACATATAGATGGAGTATTTGCTGAAAGGATAAAAAAGCACAAATATTTATTAAATCTAAGAAAAAATTGTTAATCACTCTTGCAGATAAAAGGAATATCACTGGTATTCTCAGTGAATAATCTTGATAAAAAATGCATAATTTATTACATGATAACATAACATATAAAAAAAAGATGAAAAAGCGTTGAAAAAATAAACGTTTAAAGTAGTGAACTCATGGAGTATTAGTAGTTATTTGGATGAAAATATGGAACGTGGGTCTATATTAGTTGATTCAATAAGGGAACATTAATCTATATTGGTCAATTAGAAGTCCATTTGTTTAACGATATTAAAATGAAAGTTATTTGGCAGTGTTTTGAATCAAGATATCTGATTCTCTTCTCAAATCGATTCTGTAACAAATTAATAGTTGTAATTGTAAAGAAATAATTGAAGCAAAATTTTAACGATAAATGTATGGATAGAAAAATAGAATTCAAACACCTTCGCCTGTTTGTAGTTGAAATTGTAATGTTATACATGTCGCAAGTTTGTAATGTTCTTTGTTAATGAGTTTTAAAGGAAACATTAAAAATTGTGTAACAAATTAAGAATTAATGGATTTAGATTTCATAAGGAGTCAGAACAAATTCTTTGCTCCATATTGATGATTAACATCGAGAGAAAGGAGGAAAGAACATGATGTGACAAATATTGTAGAAGGGCAGTGCCGTAATAATTTGAAGCATAAGGTTCCATACATTTTAAGAAAATGAATAGTCGACGTAACTACAAGTCTTTTAAACTTTTACTATATGTCTTTTAAACTTTTTGACTCACGGTGTACAACCAAAACATGTTCCCAGTCAAGCTGATGACCAATTTTAAACTGATGTTTGGTGATAACTTTATGTTCTTTCGATTGTGTCCAAAATTATCACGATGTTCTTCAGTCCTAGAGGAAAGTAATCTACCAGGTTGGCCAGAATAATATTGTTACAGTCTAAGAAAATATTTTTATATACCAGATTAGTAAATTGAGTAATGTCAAGGGAATCTGTAACTAATTTATTGAACCTGTCAAGTTTGCAACCAATCCTGGATGTTATTTTAATATTGAATGCATTCAATATTCTTTTAACTTTAAAAGAAAACCTACCATGAAATGGTATAAAAACTAAAAGTTACAAATTGTCTTTATGAGCAAGATACATATTTGAACTAATTTTTATGTTTAATTGTTGAAAAACAAAGTATTTTTAATAAAATCAATATTATTAATATTTTTAATGATAGCTATTTTGTGCTTGAAACGGTCACTTTAGTCGACGCCTAAGGGTAGGCTACATGAACTCGCAGAAAAAACCCGATACAGCGGTAGCCATCCGACAGACGAGAATAGTTCCGGGTAGCGACGCCAGGAGGCGGATAATCCGTTCTCCCGCGACCTACCTCAACCGGAGAGCGTATAAGAAGAGAGGCGACATGTAAAGCGGGACTCTCGAGTCGTCTACAGGAAACCGAGGTCGACTTCCGTATCATCCATCCGAGTAGCTGCAAAGCCTATGCTCTGGAAGGGTAAAGGTCCATAGTCTGGGTACGTTGAATCAGGCTACAGACTTCATTTAATACTTATTATCCTGGACACGCCATCACACGCTCCAGTCTTTGTTTCTTTTTGTTTTCTTGTTCGGGTACGCTGGAACAGGCTCCGGAGATTGATTACCTTTTTCAGGATTCTAAACGGTGCGCCCGTAAAAAGCTGCCATCAAAGTATTTTAGATTTAGGATTTTCGCGACACGACGAAAATTGTACAACCGCGGTATCATGATGCTCTCCAGATTATAAAATAGTGATTTACCGGGCTTATTTTTGCGTGATATTACACCTTATGAAACAGCATAAGACTGAATAGATTGTAACTAAGACGTCTGATAGTCTATAAAGAATCATTGTGGTAAAAGTGATTTGAAACTGGATAAAAATCAATTTATGGTTAAATTGTGTGTACTTCAATTCATCTTCTTCTTTCTGGGTCTAAACTAATTTTACCATGGCTTTCAACCAAAGAGATGAATTTCCTACTAAAATTATGAATCTTCTACCAAAAAAATGAATTTGCCAAAAGTAGTTGAGCTTTCAACCAAGGAGTTGGATTTTGAACATAAAAATATGAATTTCAAATAAAGATTATAATAGCTTATTTCAATAAAAAAATATTTCAATTTAAAATAAAAAACAATTGAATTTAAACAAACCAAAATAGAATTATTTTCAACCAAACAGTTGCACTGTTAACCGAAAAATTTATTTTCTACCAAAAAATACGAATTTTTATCAAAATGCATAAGTTTTTAACGAAATCGTTACGGGGATAAGTAAGTAGTATGTATTTATATTTCTATATTAGCTGTTTTGTCTACTTAATATATAAGCACGAGTCACATAACATCAAACTAAAATCTTAATTTTCGTATTTTTTTAAAATTTGTTTATTATAATTGTATGTTTTCTTTACATTATTCTAAGTGTATTCGAAAACAATTTTCGTATTTGTTTTACATCAGCCAAAGTGTGTTCAAACGAATTTTTCGTATTTGAATCAACATTTTCATACAAAAATTGAAACGCGTTGAACGCTGGAAGCAGCAAGTGAGCACTGACAAAATGCATACATTGCGCACGAACGGAATCAGGTAGGACAGTGGACAGGGTTGGCTCTATACATTTGGCCGCCCGTGTTAGAAAAAAGTCAGCTCCCCCTCCCCTTTTCTTAAAAAAAAGAAGAAAATACATTTTCTACATACGTATGCTCTATTTTTATTTAAACATTTTTTTTTGTATGAGAAGTTGTAGGCTCCGGAAGCTACGATCATGGTTTCTTAAAGCAACCAATCCCGACGCAACTGGAACGTTTACGTCATCCACTTCTGCTGCCTCTGTCCTAGAAGGTAAGCAAGAACGGGAAATTTACGCGAGAGAAAATCGTTTAACACTGTTCCTTGGAGTCAGGTCTCTAGCCGCGGATGACCTTACGCGGCAGACGAGACAGTTGGAGATGAAGGTTTGACCTCTGGATACTTTTTTAGAGCTACCAATCTTTATGGAATATTATGAGGAACAGTGTTGACGGACCAGATGAAGTGATCCCAGAAGAACAGCCTTTTGCATCCGGTTTGCGATAGAATGAGCCTGACGCTGGCAAGCCGGAATCTTTTTGAGTTGGCTAAGAAATGATGCTTTCATACCTCCAAGACAGCCGATTATGAGAACTACAAGATGGACTTTGTAGCCTTGGTACAGTCTGCTCAGCTCGAAAAGAAGTGCTTGATATTTCCCCTGTTTTTCTTCCTCCTTTGCCGTGATATTACCATCGGCTGATGCCGAGAATTCAATCACGAAAAATGATCTTGGTCTTCAGATCTTGGAGGACAATATCAGGCTTCGTAGCACTGATACGTTGAGTGGTGGAGAATGAGAAATTCCACTAGATCTTACACTGATCATTTTCCACAACGGACTCGAGTTCTCCCTGGGCTTATGGCAAGACGGGCAATAGATCAACACCATAGAAGTGCCGAAGATGGTAATATAACACTTTTAGAGCCGCATTGTGTCTCTCGATGTACCCGTAACGTGCATACTTTAAGCATCCACTGAGAACATGCCCAAGTGTTTCTGGCTCTTGCTTACACGCTCGGCAGTTAGTATCGCCTACAGGTATATTCATTATGCGCTCGCCGTAAACTAAGGTGTCTATAGCGCCGTCTTGACAGGCAAAAAGAAATCCCTCAGTCTCGGATCTCAATCCAGCAGACTTGAGAAACATGTTGGACAGACCCATCGAGAGCTGTTCTCTACGTATGATGCCGTAGAATTTACCATGAAGGGGCTTGTCAACATGTTCTCTTAATAGAAGCGTATGTTCTGCTTCCTGTACACGACTTTTGAGCGCCTAAGGTGTTAGTGATGCTAAGCCATGTGTAGAGTCGCTGGAATAAATGGGAGGCCAAGCTCCTCTGCGGCCCTATCTGCGGCCCGGTATAGAAACACCGCAACATTTTTGGCTTCATGTTGATGTATGAGTCGCATAAGAGAATCCGCACTGATAGAAATAATAATGTTGATTTAACCATATGATCGTTGGTTGAAAAATTACGAGTATATTTTAAATATAATACGTGTACTTCAATGATAAAGAGTAGGAATTGCACTTACTGAAATATGGTAAATACAAGTTACTTATATTTGTGGTACAAAAATGTAATATATGTGTTGCTATTGTATGAAATGTGAAAATCTATTAAACACTTGCTTGAGGGAACTATCTCTGAAATGTTGTCGTTTAGCAATACCCTTTGTATGACTAATTTATCCGACTCGCTTTGCTTAGTTTACAACAGGCGCATCTTGATCGCGCCTGCGCGTCTACTTTCGTAAGCAACAAGAATCGGATGGCCAAAACAGACATCCTGTATGGCTGTATCTATACCAGCAATAAAATAGAGTTAATTTAATTATAAATATTGTTATACCACTTATTCATTTCTATCAGTGTGCTCTATTTAGAACTGAGCAGGCTGTAGCCAGAACCGTTCTTCGATGAAGACACTCCAAGCTTAGCAAGCCTCTACCCCCTTTATCTCAAGGTAGGTATATTCGAGGTACGGATGATCTAGGATGATGGATTCGATCGATTGTCATCATCTTGCGTGTGCTTCGGTCAAGTAGCTTCAACTCATCGACGTTCCATTTTACTGCGCCAAATGTGTAGAGCAGTATAGGAGCAGCCAGCATATTGCTCGCCTGGATCTTATTTTTTCCAGATAATTCGGAAGCCCAAATTTTTCTGAGAATTTGGCGATACCTTTTTACAAGGGCCGTTTTTAACACATCCACATCTTAGGTTTCCGCTTGCGGTATTCCAAGATATGTATATGTTTCTCCATTACCAAGATGTTGAATGGTATTTCCGCCTATGAGTTGAACATCCCGATCGTCACTCGATGGTGTAGTTTCTAGTCGTCCTTGCTGTAGGTGGACGCAGGCACACTTGTTCAGTCCAAAGCTCATGCCAATCGCTTCAGAGTACCTATTCACCGCCTGCAAAAGGATTTTAAGATCCTGTTTCGAGGAAGCAAAGAGTTTAAGATCGTCCATATATAAAAGGTGGTTGACCTTATATTCTCTTCTGTTCGGCGGGCCACATAGGTATCCAGAGATTTTGCCTCGGAGGACAATAGATAGAGGCAAGATGGAGATGCAGAAAAGTATCGGAACGGCAGACGGGACAGTTGGAGATGAAGGTTTCACCCCTGGATACTTTTTTAGAGCTACCAAGCTTTGTAGAATGTTATGAGGAACAGTGTTGACGGACCAGATGAAGTGATCCCAGAAGAACAGCCTTTTGCATCCGGTTTGCGATGGAATGAGCCTGACGCTGGCAAGCCGGAATCTTGTTGAGTTG
>CAKNWW010102047.1:543-13662 GCA_932074435.1 Andricus kollari | reverse complement strand
TGTTGCTCCGACTCTGGCGCGCTGTTTTCGTTCACGGGGATCCAGGTGTCTTCCATTTCAAAGATTGGGCCTTTGTCTCAGGGTCTTAGCCATAAATCCATGACTCATCCACAGTGTTGATTCCAAATTGTCCTGGGCGACTTCCACTCGATAATTATTTTAATCTTTCGTCAGCAGTCGTGGAACGAATTTTTCAGCCACGCAGCTCATCCCCAAATCTTGGCTAAAAATTTCCGAAACAATAGTTTTTGGAATCCTGAGGTTCTCTTCTATCACTCTCTCACTGCTAAACGACGATTTCCATTAATTAAAACTTGAAGTCGTTCCACATTTTGAGGTGTTTTGGAAAGTAAGACCACTTTTAAATCACCTAAGCCACTCTCTAATTTGAGTATCACTCATAGGCATTCGTAGACATTTTATTTAATGTACACTCTTTGTTCGTTGCGTTGCGTCATCCCGAAATGCGACGCGTACGTGGTTAGATGTTTACGGAACTGCGTACGCTAATCAACTAGAGATTCGCAAGTCCGTATCACTAAGTAGGAGGCCTCACAGAGGTCCCCCCTACATGGAATTACCTGTTTTTTGAGAATAGCACAACTAGGTACAACGTTAGAGCACACGGTCGGATACTTTCTGGACAGATCTCGTACCTGAGATATTTTTAGCCTTGAATGATTAAAAATTAACTTAAAGAAGACTAAATATGTGCTACTAATAACAAACTACCCTTAACTTTTTTTTTAAATACCTCTTCGAATGACATCTTCCTTTTTTCAAACTTCTTCACATATTTTCTCATATGAAAAATCCTACAATGACTTCAAAAATATCACAATAATATCTAAACGTTTCTTTAATGATTTAAAGCGAGTAACATAAACTGATTCTGGGACTTACTAAACAGCAACTTTTTTATTATTATATAAAATCTTTTTTATTTTAAGACGCCACTCTGAAGATACGTAGGTTTTTAAATAAATCTATAAGGCATCCTAGAATTAAAAAATAATTTTGTTGATTTCACTTTTAAAATAAGAAACATATATTTCCATGCTTTTTAAATTGTCCGAGGTGATTCTGTGAGATAAAGCGTTTCTAAGTTTAAGTTGTGATGCAGATTTGTTTAAAAACCTAAGTATCTGAACAGTTGCATATAAAAAAAAAGCAGAATATAACTAACTTTTTACTTTTTTCCATAGGATATTTATTACCTTCCAAGGGCAGAATCCTAGAAACAGTTACACACTTTTTGAAAAAGACCGTATTTTACCATTTTTTCATTATGGGTGGTTTAAAGGCCCCAAATCGGTACTCAAATTGTCTTTAGATTATTAAAAGAACTCAAATTTGAAATATCGTTCTAAGAGGTGGTTTAATAAAGTTGAAGGGTAGAATTCTATCAATGGCACACATTTGAACTTTCAACCGGTCATTTTTGACGATTCAAGGCCAAAAATATCGAAAGTATATAAAAGAAGCACATTATAAATTTTTAAGCCCCTATAGAGGGTAAGCTTTTCACTTTTAAGGCTGATTACGAATTTTTAAGCCCCTATAGAGGGTAAGCTTTTCACTTTTAACGCTGATTACGAATCTGAGGGTAAAAATTGGAAATTTTTCAAACTCCGTGAAGGCAGACCCAATATGGCGGAATGAAATAAAAGAAATGGACTGATTTCCTCTGAACTCGGTATTTAAGGGTTTTTTGGATCGCTGAGTATGAATCCAAAGCCAAAATATAAAAATTCAAAATTGCGGGTTCAATATGGTAGACTCAAACAAAAAAATGACTAATTGACTCTAAACTCGGTAGCAAAGTATCTTAATAAGAGGTAATTCTTCCGTCCGCCATTTTGGATCCGACATTGTTCATTTTTAAATTTGGACTTTAGTTTCGAAAATCCCCGATTTACAAGTTTCATGTAAATCAAATCACTTTTTCCGCTCTCGATCCGTCTATTTTGGATCAAATTTTATGCAAATCAAAACACTTTTAGAATTTTCGGTCCGCCATTTAAAATTTTCAAATAAGGATTTCGGATTCGAAATTTCGAATTGGTTGAATGCCTTGGACCACGGGATAAAGAGTTTTTTAATTTATAAAAAATTACACAATTATTTTTACATCAAATGAAAGAAGATAGGGCGATGAGGTAGCAAAAAAATAAACAATAAATTCTACCACCCTAATATCCAAAGTACTTTTTCGAAAAGTTGGTCATTAATCGTTTGATCAAGTTAAAGAAAAATACATTATTTCTGAACAAAGAATATTCTGCAAAATCTTTTTTAGTATCTCTGAACCAAGATAAGACTTTTTTGTACAATTAACCATTTTCAAGTTACATAAACAATTAAATATGCAATCAAATTAACATATTTACAGGTAGATATCTCAGCGACTATTATAGACTGAAAATTTTTCGAAAAAATGCCAATTGTTTTATAAGGCACGTACTCCACAAAGAAAAAAGAAATTTTCTGATCGAACTAAATACTTTGTTTACACGAAGGTATTAACAATAAAAGTATAAACAAATCGATCGAAACAAATTTTTTCCTCTGTGGAGCAAATTGCATTTTTTTCAAAATTTTTGGTTTAACACCTGCAAATATGTCAATTTGGAAGAGAACTCTGCTTCGCGATTTTGTAATTTGTATTTATTTATTTATTATACTTTTACTCAAAGTATGACAAAAATTACATTTTGTAGAAAATAATTGTTGACACTTCAGCAAAGGCTTATCTATCTTATAATATATAAATCATCCAAATCGTCATAACAAAGTGTAATGCAAAATGGGCAAATATCGGAACTTTCAGTAAAGAAATTGATATTTTCGTTAAAACTGCTTTCAATTATTATAAACAAAAATTTTACACATAAAACTCTGTAGAAAAAAACGTGATAAAAAGGCGTGAAAACTGTAAAATCTTCTTATGAAAGGAAAAGGCGTGATACCGATATTTAAAAAAATGTTTAACTCTGTTTAATAAAATATAACAGTTAAGATTTTCAGAAATAATTTTTTAAAATAATGTAAAATTTTTGCATTTTCGCGTAGAAAAAAATTATTTTTTTGCACTAAAACTAAAGTTAATCATTGTTATAAATAATTGTTGACAAAAAATATTAAGAGTTGAGGCTCTTTTACATTCGGTTTTCCCTTAATCTCCTGAACTGGTACAGATGTATTTAAAAAAGTTCAATTATATTTGTTAAAGTATAACAATAATTATGATTGGTAGGTATAAACAGACGAAACAATTAAATGCAAAGTTTAAGAATTTGTGCTAGAAACAATGTTTTTTTTACATCAATTATAATTTCGCCAACATTTTGTATTAAACGATAATAATGTTGAAAATGATCAATTAACTAATAATAAGGCCCAACACTTTATCACGTTCAAAGTACTAAAAAAAAAGAAACAAATTTGTTGCATCATACAAAATCAACAAATTTCCGTTTCTTTTATGAAAATTGTTAATAAAAATCATAACTGTTATATTTTTATAAATATGTATAATTAAACTCATTTTTTTTAAATATCTACAATAAATCTGAACCAAATCTAAACAAACTAACATATAAGTATTGTTCCACCAAAATTATTTATAACAATGATTTTTGCTAATTTTTCAGAAATTCGGCAGTAAAATTAATTTTTATATTAATTGAAAGCAGTTTTAGCAAAAAGAAAACTTCTTCATCGTACATTACGATACTTGCCTATTTGTTCATTACATATTTTATAACAATTAATTGAGTATATAAACAAATTTTTTATGGTTTTTAGTCCCCGTGCATTGATCAAAAATGATTCATAACATAGATAAGCCACTGCTGAAGCATACAAAATTATTTTGTAAAAAATTTTACTTTGATCATAGTTTGTCAATGAGTAAAAATATAATAAATAAATAAAAAAAGATTAAACCTCGCAAAGTTCAGTTAATGCACTTTAATTAAGAAAAGAAAAACTATCGGACCATAAATGTAATCTGTAGATCTTTTTGAACGAAAAAATTGCTTTTCGCCCTACTAATACAATTTATACTTGTTCCTATGAAATTAAAAGTGAAACATCCTGTTGTCTACCGAAAAGTGTATGTATGTCGTGTCATTTTTATGCATGTCTTTACTATCTAAGAAAATCTGTAAGCTTCTGTAATTACTAGGAAGAGAAACGCATTGATTAAGGACTAAGAAATTCAATAAACAGATTAATATCAGTGACTCCCTGTTGATACAAATTCAAAACTAGAATCCAATGTTAATAGGACAAGTACTATATGCAGAAGAATATAACAGCAAGATAATAAAAATATTCAAACTTCAAATAAAGAGTAGAGTGTTTATATTACTAAAACCTACTTTAAAGAAACATCAATAACAATCAACAGAGTTCACATTCTAGGAGACAGAATTAAATTCCAGAACTCTTTAGTTACAGAAGAGTGAAAGAAAATGAAAAGAGTCATTAGTCAAACAAAATAAAGCACCGAACACTGGATAGAGCCTACAGAGTCGCGAAAACAGTCACAATGACAACAAACTCCTCAGAGAACAACTTTCTATAATCTTGACTTAAAATCTCACCTGCGAATGAGGATCACAATCGTCGTAATGACTGCCGCTAGGAAAACGAATCCTCCAAAAACACCCAAAGCAATAACAGCACCCAGGTGCAATTTAGCTTGATGGGTAGGCTGATCAGCATTGTTTACTCTCACTGGACCAGTAGGTTCTGGAACTCCAGAGTCGAGTGCTGCTTCCCTGTTGTCTACTCCACTTCCAGAAATTTCATTGTCTTGAGGATGATCACTGCTTCCATCATTTAGACCTGGTGTAGAAGCTGGCTTTTGCAAACCAATTGACGATTTCCTTTGTATCGTTTCTCTGACTGTTGCTGGAAGCTCTGAATTTGTGGAAGGAACTCTTCGAGATGGCACAAAACTTGAAGTACTGGTTGTTGATGTGGTTGTTGTTCTAAATCTGGTTGGGAAGAAGGGTGGTTTACCTCTGGTACTTACTGGTCTGTGTGTTGCTCTAGTTGGTGCTGGAGTACTCTGTGAATCATCTATAAAAATAAGGACAGTTGCAATTACTCTTGATTGGTGTTACCATCTTGTTTCGAGTTAAAAAACTAGATTTCTCATCAAAATGATTATAATTTCGTTACCAGTGCAAGAAGGTGCTGGATGGTCGTAAGATCCAGTAGGTAAGCAGAGAATTTGACGATGTCCTGTGAGTAGATATCCTTTTTCACAAGTGTATAAGACGATGGTACCAACTATCACGCTTCGATTATTGATTCCTGAGTTTGAAGATTTTTCACTTGTACCATCATCCATTTGAATATTGCTGTGTGCTACCACAGGTGGTGACTCGCAACGAACTGGTTCGCAGTGAGGTGGTGGTCCATTCCATCTTTCATCAATGTCACAAGTCAATCGTGCACGACCTATACAAATTATAATTAATAACACCATTTTTTAATGAGAAGCTGGTAACATTATTATCTTGAAGTGATCAAGTACCGGTCATCTCGTAACCCTCTTCACATGTATAGAGGACTTGACTCAAATAGCTGACAGAGTTGTTGATCAACGAATACTCTCCGTTCAATATACTTGCAGGATATCCACATTCAATATCTGCAAAAAAATGAAATGATAATTTGCTCGAAGGTACACTTCTAATTTTAGAAAAATTTTAGATTATTAATCTCACTTTTACAAACTGGAGGAAACTCGTTATAAAATCCAGTGTCAAGACAAGTACGTGTCGTAGGTCCAATCAGAAGGCTTCCAGGGTTGCAAGTATATTCGACAGCTGCTCCAACTTCATAGGAATTGACAACACTCTTAGCTGATGGATTTGTAACTGACATGGTGGAATTTGCTGGTTGTTCAGGTCTTCCACAAGCTCTTGGTTCTGAAAACAAGATTGAGTAAATTGATAAAATTGATAAAACTAAGAGAAATGTTAAGACGTTTCTCACGCATGCTGCTGTAAAATATAACGGAATCATGGGTTATCTCTGATTGTGCCTTCTTTATGCAAACTGAGGCGGAATGTTGAGAGGGAACACACCTTGTGCTCTTTATAGCATAATTGGAATAGCCTTAGTTTATAGTTAGTAAATATCTTTCTTATGTAATGTTCTACAATCACAAATTCAAGAAAAAAATTATTGAAATTTTGAATTGAAAGTATACGACCATGCTACTTACGATGTTGGCAGATGAAATTAAGTCTTGCGTTACATGGAGTGTCTGACCAAAGCCACCCACGACTTCCGTCATAGCGAGCACAATCTTGTTCGCTGCCTTGGGGCAAACTCCAGAACGATACGGAAATTTCCTCCCCACTTCCAGCCCATCTCCAGACTGTTCTGTCTTTCTCATCTCTCACTGCACCCATCCAGTACTGACTTGAAGTGTCGCTCCTAAAAACCATTCACGAGTTTTTAAATTTAATAAACGCTCTTTACTAAAAATAGTGATTACAAATGAAGCAACGAACCTATGACGCCTCCAAAGTTCCCAAGATATGAATCCTTGAAGAGCAGGATTACTTTCATCAACGAGAGATCCACCTCTAGATCTACAAAAAGCAAGAGCATCTCTAAATTTTAATGGCTGTCGGTTGTAGAAAACGTAGCATTTTCCATTATAAGTTGCTGTTGATCCTGGTGGCTGATCTCTGAATTGTGGACACCTTTCTATCGGAAGTGCCTGAAAAGAATATCATTAAAAGTTTATTAAATCAGAGTGATCTTAGTGCAGTAGCTTAAGCATTGAATATTAAATTCTTTCTCACCTGATCAGTATAAACAAAAGCTTCACAAAGCGAAAGTTGGACAGGAATTGGATTCTGTGAAGCAGATTCAAGATGCACAGACACGAAAGCCCCAGGCATAGGAGGATTACATGGCAAAAACAGAGGTTGTCCTCCTTCCAAAGGCCCCGTGTAACGATTGCAAATAGGGTTAGTCCCCAGATCCGGGCGATTGTTTCCGACTCTGACGACGATGGTACCAGGAACACCGTCCCCTAAAAATGACATCATCATGATAAATGTAAAGAAATAATTTTGCTCAAACGTTAAAGCCTTTAAAAAAGTATAACTTTTGCTCTTGCCAGCGATGTATCAATGGTTTCGAAACGAACGGATATATGCACAGAGTGCAACTTCCAACAGCTTTCACTTGTAATTTAGATACACATGAAACGCGCGTATCATACTAAAACACGAGTGAGACCTGTGTGTTCACTGTAGAGTTTACACGAATAAGTTTGTAGTATCTGGGAAGATAGTATCATCTTGGACAAGCCATTGCCCAAGTACTACATCTCCTGACCCACTAAGCATTTCAGCTGTAACTGCCGAAGTAACCGCCGGCATTGCGCGCACCCATGCTTTTCAATTATAGTCTTCACCTCATTTTGTTTCTATAATCTCAGTATTTACCCAGTACTTATTTCCTATTCTTCAGACTTAAGGAGAAAGGAGAAATTACCGAAAACTTTAGAGGAGACCTATGATTCTAAGGGCTAATTTTCTAACTCGAATATCTCAGATACATTTTATTTTCGATGATACTACGTAATCATGAATTTGCTTACTGATTCTAGATGTATATTTCATTCGCTGTATTTTTATTTATAGTTGTTGAACAGTGATTTTGGTGAGTATTAGAAATTTTATAACGTTCTATTATAGAGTTTTGATGAGAGTTTCTGGACAGGGAGGTTTTATTTTTGATTTGATATGAAGTCCCATTGAGATCCGATCAGGATTTTAAATGAAGTTCCAATAAAGTGCTGGGGATGAGACAAATTAGTACTTAAGTACCAATACTAATACTGCTACTAATAATTACTATGTATCTGTATTTTTATATCAAATTAATTTAAATAAATAACAAATGTTGTCGCCTGATAAGTTCTCTTAATAAATAAGGTCCTTTCTGATTCATTGGCAGTGGATTTCGTAAAAAAAGTAATACATTTGCTGACAAGTAGTTAAATTTTAAACTTGGTTATAAAACTGTTTATTAAGTAAACAATTATTGTTCGTTAATGAAGTATCATAAGGGAAGGATTTTGCCAAGCAATTTCAAATTGATCCGCTTGAAAAAATAAAATTTGCTAGTTGAAAATTATAGAAAATCTTTATTTTTTTATAAAATTTATTTAAATAAAGAACAAATATTGTTACCTGACAAAATCTCCTAATAAATAAAGTCCTTTCTGGGTAACTGACACTCAATTTCGTAAAAAAAAAAACAAATTCCATTTGTTTACATGTAGCCATGCTGTGAATTTGTTTATAAAATTGTTTATAAAAGAAACAATTATTATTGGTTGATAAGGTATCATAAAGGAAGGATTTTCGCAAGTAATTTCAGATTAATTCCGTTTAAAAAAAAACGAAATCTTCCGGTTGAAAATTGACGTACATCAAAATGTATGGTGGTCAACCCCTCGATTAGAACTTATAAAAAAAATAGTCAAAGTAGGCACCATGCACCTACAAAAAAGGGTTTCGTAGAATATTAAGACATTAATTAAGTCACTCACCCCCTCTCTATAACACGGGGTAAAGTAAGCTAGGGTACGGGGTAATGTCGGGTAGGGTACGGTGTAAATTCGGCTAGGGTAAGAGGTAAAGTTGGAGAGTGTACGGGGTAAAATCAGGTAGGGTACGGGTAAAGTCGGCTAGGGTACGGGGTAAAGTCAGATAGAGTACGGGGTAAAGTAGGCTAGGGTATAATGTAAAGTCAGATAGGGTATAGGGTAAAGGCGGGTAGGGTACGGGGTAAATTCGGCTAGGGTATGGGGTAATGTCGGCCAGAGCAAGGGGTAAAGACGGCTAGCGTACGGGGTGAAGTCGGGCTGTGTACGAGGTAAAGTCGGCTCGGGCAGGTAGTTTTGAATCAAGAAAAGTCTTCATTAACAGAACGTTTCTGAACTTTTTTCTTACTTTAGTTTTATTTCAACAGTGATTTTTCGGGACGTAACTTATGTGATAACTTCTGAAAATTTTGAAAATACATAGTCAGAAATATTTGGAGGAATAATTTTTTTTATTACAGGGTTTTATTCAGGGTATTTTCTCCAATAATATTCTATTTGTTAATTATTTTTACTTTACTTCGTATAACAATAAAATCGAATAAATAGGAAAAAATGTTACCCGGTAACTCAAAGTATTAGAATAAATAAGAACCGTGAAATTCCATGGAATCTAATAAAAAAATTCCTTGGAATCTTTTAAAATGCCCGAAAATATTTCGAATTATTTAAAATCTTCTGAAATCCCTTGCAATTTTTCAAAGCTCTTGAAAATTCTTTCTAGATCTTAAAAATACCTTAAAATCTTTCAAATCCTTTGAAATCCCTTCAGATTAGTTAAATATTTTGAAAATCCCTGATATCGTTTTAAATATCCTAAAATATTTTAATAAATTTAAATATTTAAAATCCTACAGAATCCCTCAATCCTAGTGAATAAATTCTTTGAAAACCATTAAAATATTATAAAATCCCGTAAAATTATATTAAATTTGATGATATTCCTTGAAATCCCTGGACATATTTTAAGTCTGCGAAATGCTCTGTGATCCCGGGTAATTCATTGAAATACCTGATTGAGAACCTTTAAAAGCCTTTGAATCATTTTAAATGTCGGAAGTTTTCTGAAACCCCTTTAAATCCTTTAAGAAATCCCAAAATTTTATGTAAATCCTATATGAAATTCTATGAAATTTCCTGAAATATTTGAAAATCTCTTTGAATCTTTGAAATCATATGAAAACCTACACGGTGAGCCTCAATCAACTTTAGCCTAAAAAAGATATTACAAGAAGTTTTTGGTGGAATATTATTTTTACATAGTATGCGCATATTTTGCGCAAAAAAATAAAATAATGTTGGGAGCGCTTTTTTCAAAATTAAAAATTTTGTTTATCAGCAAAAAAATGTTTTGTAATAAAAAACTTTTTTTACTCAGGCATTGTTAAAAATTAGATATAGAGTTGAGACAGTTCTACACAAGTATTTGTAAAATTATAACTGTTGAATCTACAAAGGATTTATTTATGTTACTCGGATGATGTTCGGATATTTTTGATATGCAATTAAAAAAATCGTGGGAGCGCTTTTTTCGAAAAAAATTGTTATTCTTATTTAAAAAATTTTTTTCTTTAAATATAATAGCCTTCTTTTTGCTCAAAAACTGAGTAAACAATTTTTCTGAAATTTTTTTCCAAAATGAGAACAGAGTTTTTTGTACATTTGAAAAAACCATTTTATCACAGCAAAAGTTGTTGAAACATGTTTTTAATCACTGGTTCATCTCAGGTTGTAATTAAATGATGCTGGCATGATTTTAAAAATTAAAAAATGAACAAAAAACAATAAAATCTTAAAAATTTGAAAAAAAAATTTGGAATCAAATTTTGTATTGGGAAGTTTCGTTGTTGTTGGAAAGTTCTTTTATAGCAACATAAAACAGTAACCAATAAATATCATTCAACTTCAAGCATCTTTCGGTTAAGGTTGGTTGAGGCTCACCGTGCCCATAATTCTTGTATTTAGAAATGTTTTATATCTATTGGAATCCCATCAAAAATTTTGTGAAGTCCCTTGGAATAATTAAAAATACGCTAAGACCTTTTAAATCCTCTGAAATCCTGTAAAATCCTTATAAACTTTAGGAAATTCTTTCCAATATTTTTCATAAGCTTAGCTAGTCGTCCCGAATTTTCTGGACGTATAGTCCATTCTCTTTTCCAACTCCCTCAATTTTTCGGGACGACTAAACACATCCAAATATTATATACAAACTAAGAGCGCGAAAAAATCAATAAGATAATCACTTTTTTTTAGTAATTATTTATTTAGTTAATTGTATTATCAAGAATAATAATAATGACATTTTAATTGTCATATTTCGAGCCTCGAGAAACAGATCTAATTATTAATTTGACTTACAAATTATCGCGAGTTGTTCATATCAAAAGATTGCCTTTAAATAGAAAAAATTTTTATTATAAAATAAGAGCGTACTTCTTAATCTCGCAAAGAATTATTTTGACACTTATTGTTATTATTATTAATAGGCAAATCATGTTTTTGTTTATCTCGAATACACTCAGCTCTCGATATCAGACCCCTCCCCCCACCCCTCGGTTTACCATATTCCTAGAACTAATGGCCTATGGAGTTTCGTGATGAGAGGAGGCGCGGGGTCGAAAGAGAGGATCTGCTTAGTCAAGCGTGACAAATGCTCAAGGGTTGTACTCTCAGCGCGTTAGTTGCATAAGGTTGCGTCATGCGTGCAAATCCAACAGAAATGGTTCACGCGGCCCTGCCTATTTCTGTTTGGATTCTTCTGATTTAGGATCAAGGCCAAGACAAGCCATGCCCGAAACCATTTTCACTCATATAAAATTTTTCCGCCTGGATATTTGTATTAACAAAATATGAATAAGGAAGATTTGACATTGTTGGATCTGATTGTACACTGATAATGTAATGATTTCTTTATTTTCTTACAGAAGAACATTTGGCTTTCTTCCTCATGCGTGAAGCTACTCGTTGAATACGCAACTCGGGCAATGGCAATTTGAACAGCTCCGCAAAAGCGTGTGCTTGGCAAGTATATCGTTATAATGCATCTTGAAGGCACTGAGCCATGACTAAACAGCCGCCTCTTCGTGCCGAAAGTATTACAGTGTACACCTTCTGAAGTAGCAATATATGCATTGTGCACGCTTACCTACACCATTTTTTTTACTTCTCCTACACTTTATTCTTTATATTTCTAAAAATATGATTATTAGTGTTTCATAGCCCCCTGGCTTCCGTCCATCCATCGTACTTCTTCCAAGGAGGGGAAGCGAGGGGTGGTGAGGGGAAATGAGGGAAGGGAAAGTGAGGCGAAATTAATAGAGCGGAATGTAGGGGAAATGAGGGAAGGGAAGTGGGGGAAGTGAGGAGAGAATAAGTCGGGGAAATAAGGGGAAATTATGGGATAAGAAATAGAGGAAGTGAGGGGAAGTTATGAGAGGGACATTCGGGGAAGTAGAGATATGAGGGGAAATTAAGGGAGGGGAAATAGGATAATTGGTTTAAAGTGTAGGTAGGGGAAGTAGGGAAGGGAGGGGAAGTAGGGAAATCGAGCGGGAGTAGGGGAGGAAAAGTATGAAAGGCCGAGTTTGAACGACTGAATTAAGGTCTTAAGGAGGAACATGCGCAACTTTTAAGTCATGTGAGTGTTTGTGATAATATACCAAAATATACTGATATAAAATACATAATTATTATCGAAAAATTCTTTAGTTTAATGAGATTCAAATTAGTGCAAAATTTTAAAAATCAATTGCAAAATGATTGAAGAATTTACAAAATAAAATTGAACAATGCAGTCCTACCAACCCAGAAAAGTTTAAAAAATATTACTTTAAAACACTCCTATCAATACCATTTAATGCGTAAGTTGTTGTAGTGATATAGATAGTGCTTCTTAATAACAAATAGTTTTTCTTTTTGTTCGAAAACATAATATTATGAGTTATTTTGTCAATTGTAAAATTCCAAAGAAACGTGGCAACTTTGCGGAATATATACAGCATCTTGACTTTCGTAGTAGTCAGCTGTAGTATTTGAAACGCGTGAAACATGGCATATGAAAGGATGAAAGGTTTCGTGAAAAAGGCCGGTTCACGACAAAACGAAAGCTCGAGTTTGAATTGAATCACGTGACGTGCCTCTGTCATTTAAAGAAAATCCCACCCCTAATAGCACGGAACGTTCCAGGAACGTTCCAGGAACGTTCCCGGGAGGTGTAAAATGTCCGCCGCTTGAGAACGTTCCAGGAACGTTCCATTGGGACCTGAGAGGAACCTTCCATTATTGTTATTTTTAACAACAATTATCTCGTAAACCGTAAGAGATAGGTGAAAATGGATGTCATTTTTGATTTTTGAGTACCGCATATACTATCTATAATATGATATCCATATCATAAACTGACATCGATTTTGACCTATCACTTACGGTTTACGCGATATTTATTGATAATAATAACAATAACA
>CAKNWW010101941.1:655-11162 GCA_932074435.1 Andricus kollari | reverse complement strand
TTTTTGAAAATTAGCATTCTTTTTATATTGCGAATAACTATTTTTAATATATTTTTTGAGAACAAAATTGTCGATTCTATCTATAAAATACGAACTATCTGCGAAAATTAAATATAATCTGATGAGGAAATCGATCTGATTCCGAAACGTCATTGTTATTTACAAATTTCTGAATAAATGGTCTGGAAGAAGTCGATAAAAAAAGGTTTTTTCCTTAAAAATTCCAAATTAATTTTTAACGTTTTGACACAGTCCTACTTTCGAAATTTTAAGCTGAAATTATCTGATTTCGTGATTTTTCACTTCAAAATAAAATGGCTTAATCTTTAGCGCTTGGACTTAAAAATTATACAATATAACTCCTTTTTCTAATTAAATTGACCAAAATCGTGTAATATATATTTTCTTAATTTCAGACGCTTTCAATTCAAAATTATTAATTATTGTTTCACAAATATTTGAAACATAATACTAGCAAATTGGTTTAATGGTGAATTTTTAAATGTACATATTTTTTATGTTAGGAAATAAAAATCCAGAGACGTGGAAGTGCGATTTGCGCGCGTACACTTACTGGGAGAAAGCTGGGAGACGAAAATTAAAAAAATAGTGGCCACCCTGATTAATTAATTAATTAATTAGATAAGTATCTCTCAGTTAAGGCTTTAATAATATCTTCTAATTAATTTTTAAAAGCAATGTTGTACACTGAATAGCCTGTTGATAGAAATACAACATAGCAAGAGTCGTATTGTATACTGGGATGGGTCGAAAAAAAAAACGTCTCTTTTTGGGCCCCTTGTAACCTCTAAAATTGGAAATAGGTCGATTAATATCCTGAGGTTCCGCGAGAAAAAAATAAGTTTACAAACATTCTTATAATTCACAGAGCTTAGCAAAAATCGCTAATATTAATGTATTGGTTTATTCTAAATAATATGCCCAATTTTAAAAAATCTTGTAAGATTTACACACAAAAAAAGTGAGTATATTATGTGACGTTCCGCAAGGTAAGGCCCACATTGTATGAAGTTACATATAGGGGCATATAGCTGGATAAATTACAGACATCTTCCAGGATGAACCCTCGTTGAAACCTCGAAAACCTGCTTTTCGCACGTCTTATATTTTTTCTTCAAAAAAAATGTTAACCTTTTGCGGCCACTCCGTCAAAAATTTTGGCACATTACCATATTTTCAGTTTTTTAAAGACAAATGATCATTTTTATATTAGGTCAAATAGCTAAAATAATGTTCACATGGTGCACAGTTTCCCCCTTTTTTTCTTAGTTTCCCCTTTTTCCCCCTATTCTCAAAAAACTTCTTCTTTTTCCCCTTTTCTCATTAAATATACGATATTTGAAAATGCAATATTTGAATCACGCGATATCTTTAAAATAAGAGTTTCAAATTTTATGAATATACAATAAAAAAATTAGTCATTTTGATGATTTCCATTCAAAATTTATTCTATTTGGAAGATTTGGAATTAAAAACTTGACTTTTGATCTTCAAAATCACCTAAATTTAAGAATTTTTATTTGTGCGTCTTCAGACTGGAAGAGTTTTTAATTTGTTGAATTACCAATAAAAAAATTAATAATTTTGATGATTTACATTTGAAATGTCGTTAATTTGCAAGATTTAGAATTGAAAACTGGACTTTGGATCTTCAAAATCATTAAAATTTAATAAGTTTTATTGTCACATTTTTAAATTGAAGAGTTTTTAATTTTGAAAATTTACAATTAAAAATTCTGTAATTTTAATGATTTACTTTCGAAATTTCTTCAGTTTGGAACATTTAGGAATTAAAACTTGACTGTTGATCTTGAAAATCTTCCTAATTAAAACAAAAAATTTGATGCATCCTTACGATGGAGGAGTTTTTAATTATTTGAATTTACAATACAAAATTAGTCATTTTTAAGATTTGCATTCGAAATGTCTTTGATTTGAAACTTTTAGAATTGAAAACTTGACTTTTGATCTTCAAAATCATCCAAATTTAAGAATTTCGATTTATCCATCTTTAAAATAGAAGAGTTTTTACTTTTTTAAATCCACAATAAAGAAATTATTCGTAATTTTGATAATTTACATTCGAAATTTCTTCAATTTGAAACATATAGAATTGAAAACTTGACTTTTGTTCTCCAAAATCATCGAAATTTAAGACTTTTTATTCATTATCTTGAAAATAGAAGAGTTTTCAATTTGTTGAATTTACAATAAATAATTAGTAATTTTGATGATTTACATTTGAAATTTCTTCAATTTTGAAGATTTAAAATTGAAAATTTGACTTTGGATCTTCAAAATCATTCAAATTGAATCATTTTTATTTACATACTTTTAAATTGAAGAGTTTTTAATTTTAAAAATTCACAATTAAAAATTCTGTGATTTTAATGATTTAGTTTCGAAGTTTCTTCAATTTGGAAGACTTAGAAGTGAAAACATGACTTTGTTTCTTCAAAATCATTCATACTTAGGAAAAGTCTCTGAAATTATGTAGTGTACCCATTATTGAATAATAATTAAAGCAATTATAGCACTTAAATAAATTATTTTTGAATAAATAAGCTACCAATAACATTACAAAATATGTAGTACTTTTTAAGTAAGTATTAGAAGTTGAACACTTTACATACCTACCTAATTAAAAAATGGAATATTCCAAATTCATCAACTGCAATGTTAAATGTTCTAACTTGTGCAATTTTTAATTTGAGTTTAAGAGCAGTGAACAGTAGGGCGGAGTGAAAATGCTAAAACAAATAAAATCGTTGGAGCTGAGGGAAAACAAACTTGTGGGTTGGCATTCGACAAAAATGAAAAAAAATTTAAATTAGTAAAATTAAACGATTTCAAATTCAAAATATTTCCTATTGTTTCAAAAATTATGACACTTATATTTACAGCTTTTGCTAGTGATCAATAATTTTTTTTAAATAACGAAATTTAAGAATAAACTTTTTTCGCAGTAATATTTTGTTTTGAAAATGTGCAGAAACAGGTTTTTTTTGTTGATTGAGTCATATGCACACATTTGAAAAAAAGTTGAATATGTCGAACCAAAAATTTATTCAGTTTGAACCAAAGAAAAAATCATTTTGCTTTTTCGGAAAAAAGCTTTTGTCGCGATTTAAGATTTTTGGGATTTCATTTTTTTTTTTTGCGATTTTGGGACGTTATATACACCACGAAAAAAATGTTTCCCATGAATAAAAAATAATAACATGTTCCTTTGGTTCATGCTGAAGAAATTTCAGTTTCGAATCGATTCAAAAAACATGCTTTTGTACATTTTCAACAAATTTTGAATAACGCAAAATCTTTTTTCAATTTTCAAAATTCTAAATATTGTAATTTTAAAAGTGAGAACAGAAGATATTAACCGATTTCAAATTTTTGTTCTTTACTTGTTTTGGATGTCGGACTACAAATTGTTACTCATCAGCTCAAACGATTCGATTAATTTTAGCATTTTTACTTCGCTCTACTGAAGAGCGTAGTTTTAAATTTACATTGAAAGTATTAATAAAGTATTAATTATTATAGAAAGGAAGAAATTACGAATCTTGGAAATAAATATTTGTGAGAACGACTAATTCTTTTTTTTTCTCAGACTTTTTCATATGACTGTGAATGAATTTCCAACGACCTAAGTATATCCAATTTTTAAATATAAATTATTTAATGGCAGAAATCATTGAAATATCATTGAAAATTATTTAAAAATATAAAATTTCTTATAAAAAGACTGTTTGTTCTTTTCGAGATATACAAATAAATGTTTAATTTTCCCCTTTTTCATGAGAAAATCACCCTAGTTCCCCTTTTTTGAGATCATTTTGCGCTGTGATCTCTGTGTTCGATAGCTTTACAAACTACCCTGACATTTTTTTTGATCATTAAGAAACTTCATCGCACTCACCATTTAACTACAAATATGAGAAGTTTTCAACAATTGAAATGGCCAGACACTGAATTACTTACTTCTTAATTTCTTTGGTGTAAATTTTGAGTGCGAGAAAGTTTCTACAGGGTACCAAATTAGTCTTTTTACGGCGAGCCTGAGTTTGCAATAACGAGGCTGCTTCGCGCTAGTTATTGCAAACTCACGCTGGTCGTAAAATGACTGCTTGCCTCCTCGCGACACACGATATTTTACGTAACACGATATTTTATGTAACACGAGTACGGTTTTCGAGTTTGTTCATCTTTTTCATGAATGCGCATCTTAAATTTATATTAGCCACGCGGAACCTCAGGATATTGATCGATCTATTTCAAATTTTAGACAGGTTATAAAAGAGACCCAAAATCAAACATTTCAGTGCTAGACTGTTGCCTGTTTTTAATTACCAATTTTTTTTCGACCCATCTATATTGTATACCATAAAATAATTTAACAATATTTGAAACATATTCATCGCCAAGGCAGTTTTAAGATAGTTCCGGCGAAATATCGCTTTTGTTACCAAGTACCTCAATATAAATATTTCTAATTAAAAACAGTAGCTTTTGCATATGTCTCCTCAGTAAACGATTGAAATTGCCACTCTGTTAATTTTCGAATCAAAGCGGCTTTCACCAATTAGGTTAAAAACTAAAAATGTGTAGAAAAATATAATTCGAATATCATACAAAAATTAAATTTTCTTCTTGATATAACATTCCAAAAAATAATATTTTTGTCATGATAATGTAATATAATAATATAATATACTTCATCCAGGTAATAAGAAGGCTTACACCTTACAATTGTAAAACTTCAATTGTAAAACCTAGAAGAAGCAGTATCGCGTTTTCAATACTGAACGAAGGGTGCGCCGCTTTCACCCACATATGCACACCTTAGCCCCAGTTTCGGGTACTTGAAATCATTGTAGTTCGGATTGGTTCAGAATAATGAATTCCTATATCCGAAACTTTCGCCAATGATTGCGTGCTTATTTCGGCGGTTCAACATGTTATGAGCCCAAAAACTGACTGAATTTAAGATCAATGAAGAGGAAGCGGATAGATTTTCATTCGTGCGGATTCATACGTATTTGGAATCATTTTCAGCAATTGGAATGAAACTGTATCAGTAGGGTGGTCCAAAAATGCATTGGAAATTTTTTTTTTTAATTTTTATCGGGACACCCCCCTAAATTTGTTCGAATCCACCCAAAAATAAATCCATTTTTTTTTTTTGAAAAAAAATTATATTTAGGGGTGCCGCAAGCCCCATGAAGTTTGACATGTACTTCCCATAAGAAAAAAAGTCTGTTTCATAGGGTCCCAAAGAAACCCCATAAGTGAAAAAATGGGTTTTGCGAGTTTTTGGCGCTAATTATGATTTTTTTGCGGTGTCTTTAATGCGAATTGATTCTAATACATAAAATATTACTTTATACTGAAAATTAAATATTTTCATGAATTCTTTAAACAATTTTTTATTGTTTTAGCAATTTTCTCATAGAATGGAGTTAGAAAGACGCGGTTTTTTCACAAATTCTCCATTTGTTGTCCAATTTTCAATTAGAGGGAAGTGACAGGTCATCAATGATAACAATAGTGGTTGTTTAAACAATGTCTTATAATTAGTAATAATTATTATATTTGAATAATGCTAGAAAGATGCGGTTTTTTTTAGATTTCTGGCTTTTTGTCCAATTTGCATTTGGAGTTAAGTAATAATAAATTCAAGTTAACAAAATAATTGTTTAAACAATTTATTGTCATTGTTAATAATATTCTCTTTGCTGAATTTATAGAATGTTGCGGTTTTTTCTGAAATTTTCAACTATTTGTTTATTTTTAATTAGGCATGACTTAATAAATAATTATTTTTAGCAAAAATAATTGTTTAAACAAATTATTATTGTTTATGACTATCTTCATCTATATCGATTGCGCCTGAAAGTGGCGGTTTTTCGGAAATTTGTACCTTTCTGTCTAAATTCATTCACTTTGCTCCGCCTAATTAATTACTAACGATTAATAAGTAAACATTAGAGAAAACTATATTTTAAATCATCTCTTTCATTTCTGTGAATATATATTCTGATAATTTAATATTCTGAAATAAAACAGATATTTAAAATACGCTTCAAATTTTCTACACGGATCATATGACTACAACTTTACCTTGAATAAGTTACTGAGAGACATCAGTGAGGTGTCAGAAATGCAGCAATTGTTATTGTTATTCTATTCTTTGTTTTTGCCTCTTGTGTAAAATAGCTTTTTTTTCTTTAAAATACTTTTTTTTAAGCATTGGGTCAAGAGCAAAAATAATTAACTTAAAACACTTTTAACTTAATCCCACTCTAGCACTTATCTGAGAAAAGATAGTTATAAACAATATTAAATTGTTTAAACAATTTTTCGGTAAACTTTAATTAATCATGACCTCACTAAGTGAAAAAAGGACAGAAATAGATGAGGATAGTCATAAACAATAATAATTGGTTTAAACAATTATTTTTGCTAAATCTAATTGATTATCAAGTCACGCCTAATAAAAACAGACAAACCGTTAAAAATTTCAGAAAAAAACGCAACATTCTACCAATTAAGCAAAGAGAATATTATCAACAATGATAATAAATTGTTTAAACAATTATTTTGTCAACTTGAATTCATTATTACTTCACTCCAAATGAAAATTAAACAAAAAGCCAGAAATTTAAAAAAAAAACACATCTTTCTAGCATTATTCAAATATAATATTATTTATAAGTATAATAAATAGTTTAAACAATTATTTTGTTGACTTCAATTCATTATTACTTCACTCCAAATAAAAATTGGACAAAAAGCCCGAAATTTAAAAAAAACGCATCTTTCTAGCATTATTCAAATATAATATTATTACTAATTATAACACATTGTTTAAACAATCACTATTATTAACATTGATGAACTGTCACTTCCATCTAATTGAAAATTGGACATAAAATGGAAAATTTGTGAAAAAACCGCGTCTTTCTAACTCCTTTCTATAAGAAAATTGCTAAAAATAATAATAAATTGTTTAAACGATTCATGAAAATATCTAATCTTCAGTATAAAGTAATATTTTATCTATTAGAAACAATTCGTATTAAAGAAATCACAAAAAAACATAATTCACGCCAAAAACTCGCAAAACCCATTTTTTCCACTTATGGGGTTTCTTTGGGACCCTATGAAACAGACTTATGGGGGTGAGATTTGAACAGTGATATTTTATTCGTATTCTATGGCTGGTTGTGAAGGAGAAATGTTGAGTTTCAACTCGAGCGAGATAATATTGAGGATTCTGAATAAGATTTACAAAAACGTCTTTTTTTCTCATGGGAAATGTATGTTAAATTTCAAAAGGCTTGCGGGGCACCCCTGAATATCATTTAAAAAAAAAAAAAAAAAAATGGATTTATTTTTTCTAGGTTACGAGAGATCTAGGGGGGTGTTCCCACAAAAATTCGAAACAAAATTTTTTGGACCACCCTACTGTATCTGTCTGCCGGTCCGTGAATTAACAGTGAATGATCCAAATTCCAAATGGAAGAAAATTGAAACGAGCGGCCATAGCATGAATGCCTGTGAGAGGGAATAATAATAAACTCCACGAAATCAATCATAGGAGTTATCAGCGAAACTGATCCTGTTCACCCCCCGACCCTATTGCACGGTCGGTGGCGGCTACTGGCTCTGACTCGATTCGATCATTGCGCGTCATCGCGAAGAGCAAGAGTATCGGACGCGGACGGTCCGCCGAAAGTCTCGGCTCTCGGCATCACCGATATGATATGAAGGCGCACACATTGTCGTGTAGCCGGTCGCGGTCGTTTTTAGCGTCGTGCTCGATCGATGAGAATTCGCGGGGTGGGCCGATGTTAACCGATCGGATAGTAGAAGGACCCGGGCGCAAACATGATGATAGTACGGATTTAATGCGTCGACGACCGGCGGCGCCGTCGCACATGCGCGTCTCGACGCTTCCCGAAGGGCCACCGATTTCGATTTTAGTCATTCCCGGGTTCGGCTTGAGAGAAAATCGTTCCCTCGTGTTCCCTCGCGAGGCGCAAGTCTATTTTCAATAGCGTTCTCAGTTTTCGCTAAATCGTCATTCTTTCATTGAAAAGCTGTCCTATAAATATTCCATTAACTATTTTCGCGCACGTTATTGCTTTTAGATGAGCTAACCCGATTCATGATCGCTTGTTTCATGAAAAAATATATAAATTCTCGGTCTTACATTGGCACATACGACCGATGGCCGGTCGCTCGATAAGAGCGTGCAGAATCACATGCACGATTGACGAAAATAGATAACGATCGGAAAAAAACAAGACAACTGCTTGTTTATTTTGTACTTTCAACAGAAGCTCGGCGAAAAAGGAAAAATATATTAATAAATAAAACGGAGTGCGTCAAATATCGAAGTGAAAACGTCTTGTCGTCAGCGTCGTCATAGCCGCGGATTCACGGTTGCCATTCTATTATAACCGGCAAAAGCACGAAAAAAGGGAAAGGGAGAAAGCTCAAGAGAGGGGAGAAAACGTGCAAAGAGAGCGGAACTACCCTAAAGAAGGAAGAAGTAAGGAAAGATTAAAGCTTAAAGGGCGAGTTGCCCTTTAATCTTCGTGTTTTATTTTTCTTTTTCTGCTTTTAATTTCAATTTCTGGTTTAAATTCTACTTGAATAATTTAAACAGTTTATAATAAACAAGGTTTTCTTTAGTGTACAGAACCCATTTCAACGATTTTTTCATGCATCTCATATCAAATTAAAAATGTGAGATTGAAATGAGAAATTAAAAATAAATTGAATAATTCCTGCAATGAAAGTAAACAAATTAAAAATTATGCAGCTATTATCTAACAAGCAGGTATTATATTATCTCATGAAGATTATACCCTTATTTCATCTTTCTGTTGTAAACTATTGTTGCATAAATATAATTTAGCTAACGAAAGATAACATTCTACCTTTCAGTTATACTTATAACAACCCGAAGTATAACGCAGTTATATAACTGACTACAACAAGGCGTAACTGTAATTCCAAGTTTTAATGTTTAACATTTTGTTCGAAAAAAAATTTTTTATTCAAAGTGTAATTGCAATTTTTTAATACTATGAGAAGAATTGATGTCACCTTTTAGTTCTGTAGCTTTAATGTAACTTAATATATGGAATGTTACATTGAATTTTACATAGTACTATTAATAATATAATTCTTAATATTTAATTGATATATTATAATGAAAGTTCAATACATTATTGTTACGTAACTATTACATTGGGAAAAGAGAATACGTGTTGGTTAGGTTTTTTTTTATTTTGATCATTTTTAAAGATGTATCGTTAGAGAATTGATCCAGTTCATGATGAAAAAAACGTTGACAGAGAAAAAATAACTTTCAAATTTTTGGAAAATTAACGGACAGCAAATGCGTATTCAAAAATAGTGTTGTTATTTGGCTCACTTTCAGTAAATTAGGTATGATCAAATTTTTCAGTTTTATTTTTAAACTGCGATACAAAAGTGATAAAATATAAATTTTTCTCAAAAAAATGTAAGAGTATTCGAAAGTCGTATATCGTCAATGATGAGTATTGAGTATTCTACCACGTTTCGAAAGGAAGATGTGTATACATATTATCGATTCGTGGAGATTATAAGTTGCTTTTTATAGAATCGCGTCGCACAGAGACCGGGGAGACCGGCAACGTCGGTCTGAATCGTCTGAATTGGTCTGAATGGCCGCTGATAATAATAGTGACTGAAATATTTTGGAACGAACAGTCGGAATTGAATGACTCATAACCGAACGATTTTCAAATTGATTACATTCTCCAATAAAACGATTTAATTTTCCTTCAATATTAATTTAAACAAATTTTCAGAAACCCCTTTCCTTCGTAATTTAGGAAATTCCAACTTTTTACTGAATTTAAAAAAAAAACGTTCTTATTTTCAGTATGTGAAAAAATGAATTCAGTATTATTAGTTGTAATTAATTTTTATTTCGGTACTTAGCTCAATATTTCTTTCTTGATTGATTATAATTTACTTATTGGTTAAATGATGAAATAATATTTGTAAAAAATCAATATAATAATTTATAAACAAAATTACGTTAATTGGTACTAAATTAATTGAAAAGTTAGTGAAACGTTAACCTACATAAAGAGCACGTGGTATCCAGACTTGCCTCAGACAGCGCAAGCGGTGACATAGTAAACAAGATAATTGGTCTGATGTTCAACAATGAAAATTAAGTTAATTGATCAAGAAGGCACACTTTATTTATTTTTATTAATTTCTTTCAAAATAATGAAAAGCGCTTCACATTTTCATGTATACAATTTTTCACGTTTATAAACTTAAAATGTTCTTATCGATACAGTGTGGCCGCACGTAAGGGGATATCGTGGAAAAGTCAGAAAATTTTAATAAATCGAACTATAAAAACCCGTTTAAATTTGTAAACAATTCGATTTCTGGTTCTTAAATATTTTTG
>CAKNWW010101840.1:700-12197 GCA_932074435.1 Andricus kollari | reverse complement strand
GCTGGTATAAAGATGTACCGTTACTCGGCGCCCGCGCCGTCGTCGCCGCCGTTACTTGGGAATATCTTGAACCCTCCCTATCCCTCCTCATCATCCTCATATTCCCTTTTCACCACCCCGCAGAATTTAATCCACCTGTCCAGCAGACTGCAGCTTTCAGCATTCGCCGTCCTTTTTTCGTTCTCGTTACGCTTGTCGACATCTTCTTCGAGAAATTAGACGTGTACGCCCAACGATCACAGCAACGAACGGTCTACTTTCAAGGCTCTTCCATATTTAATCAACAAGGCTTAGTCACTCCGAAAGTTGTTCAAACATTTCCATAAGTTATGCGACTTTCGCAGCGCACGGTGTTTATTAATCTTCATTTTTAAGATTAGTTGTAAAGCATTGCTTATTAATATTTATTTAAGGAAATGGTAGTTATTTGTCTGCTTTTAAGACCGTCAGGGTAGTTGCTAGACCGGGAAATGATAGTGAATTTATTTTTTGACCGGGAATTTTACACACTTTTAGGTGAAAAATATATACTCGATCACTTCAAATATTAAAAATTTGATATCACATGATATAATGTAACTTGAAATAGGTCCGGTTTCAACTTTTTCTTGAATGTTAAGTTAAATTGCAAACTTTTTCAAATATGAGTTCATTCAGTTTAACAATGTTACAGTAATTATAAAATCTTTTGTTTAAAAAATCTTTGCATTTAAGGTCTTCCTTTTTAGGCGTACCAGGAAATGACAGTGAATTTATTGTTTGACCGGGAATTTTACAAATTTTTAGAAGAAAAATATGTCCAGTCACATTAAATATCATAAAGTTCATATCACACTTTCAACTTTTTCTTGACAGCTAAGCCGAATTGCTAACTTTTCCATTATGAATTCATTCAGATTAACAATATTACAGTAATTCTAAAATATTTCACTTTAAAATTTTCCCATTGTAGGTCTTCCTTTTTAACCCTCTGGGCACCAGGTGGGTGTGTACACACCCAGTGCGCTTCTAACAGTGAATTTTCTGAAAAGGGAAGCGCCGAGGGCGCGAAGCAAATATGCTGTAAATTAGGGGAAAACTATAGGCTATTCGAAGGGTATAGGGCCCTCCTTAGTTTTTCCCTGGTTTTCGTACAGGACGGTCGCAAAGTCGGTATAGGGTGGCTACGCACCCATGGTGTGCTTGATAAGTTGAAAAGTAAATAAAAAAATTTTAGTGAATTTTTCCATTGAATATTGCTTATTCAGCTTATTTAAAAGTGTTTTAGTGAGAAAAAAAAATATTGATTGGAAAATAAGAGTCCAGGCTACTTTGGAGCAGGTACGAACGCAATGACTATATTACTGTTAGCTAAAACGTTCTAAGATGCAATAAATATATTGTATTATGAAATAAAAAGTGTATTAACAATTTCCTATTCTTTCAATAGCAATAATGACAGACAGAGATGAAGCTGAAGGTGTAAGACTTCTACAGGAAGAAGTATTAGAAGAAAATGACGCGACGTCTGAAGAGGAAGACGCCGCAGCGACCGTTTGCAAAAACAATTGTGCTGTCACTTTTGTGAATGGAAAGCAGACCGAAAAACAAAGACGTCATGCATCATTTTCCAGGTCCCAATTTGCTGGCAGCACCGTCGCGCAGTGTGCATAAATTGCTCAGATGAGTAATTAGGATAAATTTTTAGTATTTTTCATGATTACTTTTTGTATAATTCACTTTATAAGATGTATACCCTCAATTATACTCAATTTTATACCAATAAATGCAAAAGACTTTCAGAAATAAGCATTTATCACATTTTATTACCTTCTTTGTTTATTTAAACAATTGTTAGTGAACAATAATTTTTTTTGCATTTGGGTTAGATAGCTGACACTTAAAGCTTTAATTTACACTCATAGTTTGTTAAAAGAGTGCAATTAAAAAAAAATTAACAGCCCAAAATGTAAGTATTCAGATTTGGCAAAAAGTGCACCATCACTTGGTGAGATAAATATTTTTTTTTCTTAATAGAAAAACCACTTGAACAGTTTTATAGGGCAAAGTCTACAGATTATTAAACCCACTGATTTTTTTCAATTACATAAAAAACAAAAGAAATAACATTGAAAAACCGCAAAAAGTCATTTTTGCAATTTTTTCGAATTTTTGTTTACATTTGTTTGCACAAAATTTAAACAAATAAATATATCGTTTTGGAATTGGTCTAATATTCTTCTAGACATTCTTCCGATTTCATTTCACTCCTTTTTATATAAGAACATGCACTTTAAACATATTTAAAAGATGATTGAATTTCGTGGGTGCCTGCGCACCCAGCTGTTACAGAAGAGGTCTCCAGAAAATGCTGGTCTTCAGAGGGTTAAGCGTATATTTTCAATTAAAACAATTTTGAAGACTTTAAAAATTATAAATTAAAAACTATTGAATTTGAAAAATTTGGATAAAAATTATTTCAAGCTAATCGAGTGTAAATGTAAATTAATGAATGATTTATAAGAAATTGAAATGTAGTTCGAGTAGTGAAAGTTGAACAATACACTGAAACTTGGAATTAATGGCTCGTATTAGCCTTGATCCTATTTTCAGACCGTCCGAAAGTAAACAGGCAGGGGCGTGTAAATCATTTCTGTTCGATTTGCACGGATGCCGTAATCTGAAGCAACTAAGGCCCGGAGAATTCAAAACCCTTAGTAGTTAAGCAAATGTAATTCTCCAATTTAAACTTTTTATGAGCTATTTAAAATGGTTTTAAACTTTAAATTAAAAGATTCCTAATTAAACGCAATAAAAAAAAAAAAAAAAAAAAAAAAAAAAAAAAAAAAAAAAAAAAAAATTCAACCCAATCAATTTGAAATTTTCTATTAAAAAAAGGACATTTTTAATATTTAGTAACAGTTGACTGTACATTTATAATGAGTAATTATAAATTAAATATTCAAAATTAAACTATTTGAAACTGAATGATTTAAAATAGAAAGTCTTGAATAGTTGAAATATCAGAGTACTAAGTTTAGACTTTAAAAGTTACAATTTTATTAGTCCATTTAAAAAACATTTTAATTTATCAGCGTAAGTATTACATTTTTATCTATAAAGAACAATGGTAAAATTATTTATTCGGAAGACTTAAAGTTAAAATAATTAAAATTTTAATTTAGAAAGTTGTTAGTTTTAAACAAATTTTTAATCCTTTAATTTTTAATGATAGGGTGGATTTATATTTTTTTATTCGGAATTTTTTGAACTATTCAATAAATGTATATAATATATAAGTTTAAAATTTTGCAGTTTAACTGCATTCAATTTAAAATGGTTCAAATGAAAAATGTTAAAAGATTCTATTTTATACATGTAAATTATTGAGCGTTTGAATTAAACAATTCTAAATTAAAAAAATTGTAAGCCTTAATTTCACTGTAAGACGCCGCTCTCTAAAATGCACAATTAAAACTCTCATTGTTCAAAATGAGATGCAACAAATTTTATACCAGTAATTTTCTGTGTTTAATTTAAAATTCAAAAGAATTCCACTTTCAGTGCTTTAATTTGCAGTTCAGTATTGATTGATTTAAATGCAAAAATTTCAGCTTTAGGAGTTCGAATTTTCGAAATTAAATGTCCGTGAACATTTTTGAAAACTTAGAAAAAAATGGGAAATGATTGGGAATTTGTTCCTCGATTAGAACTACCAATCTGCTCGCGTTTATAGCTCAAATTAAACTTATATTTTATTACAATATAATTTTTTTGTCTCTAACGACAAGTTTTTTGTTCTCTCTTTTTTATAAAGTTCTTCTCGAAATGTTGTATTTTCCCGCTGATCTTTGCATGATTTAATAGATTCAATTTAATTTAGAAAATGTTTTAAATAAAAGGCATGTAATTCACTAATTACATTTCTATCCATTGAATCGATGCTTAGTGCCTTAATTTAAACAACAAAAATGTAATTTTCTCCTGCATTATTTACCTTAAGAATAGTGTAAAAATTCCCGAACAAATGTTCTCCGTTTGAACATTGCAATTACTCAGGTAAGATATTCAGGTAGAAATGTATAATTTTAAAATAGTATTAAACGTGCTAAACTTCTTTTTGTGTTTACTATTTCTGGTTATCAGTCAGGACGTTGTAACAATTTTGCAGTCAGGAAGTGCTTTCGCACAGATTAATTAAATATCGACGGCATAGCAAATTAAATGTCGAGATTGAATGCTGGTTTTCATGATAATCATTAAAGTGCAAGAAAAGGTATGTCTAACTTTATATTACATAAGTTTGAGGAAAAGGATTAAAACGCATTATACGTTGAGAGGAGGGGAGGGGGGGCTCAGTATTACTCAATGTTGCAAAAAATTATCGTGCAGGAAGGGCAGTAAAGGTGTTTAAAATATTTGAAATATGTAAAAAGTACACGGGGAAACAATATTATCAAACAAGGTGAAGAAAAAATTTATCTTAAGGCTCTGAATCTTAGCATGGGAATCATTATATTACTAATTGAGAAAAATTATTATTCAATTATTTATTTTATCGAAATCCTGAGAAAAAAACGAGGAACTACATTATACTTTATACATTATACTTAAACCACTACATGGTCAAATTACTTATACTTTTAAACCACTTTTGTTTTTATTGCTCGATTTTGTGCTAAAAATGAGAACTGATAACAAACACTCGATAAAAACGAAAGATTGGGACATATTTCAGATTTTTCTGTGAATACATATCACTCAGCAAAAAGAAATTGGCATATAGTAAATGAAAATGAGAGTTGAAATAATTTTATGAGGAAACAGTTTTGAAAATACTTATAAAAAATAATTAAATTCTTTTTTGGGTACAAAAGCATGTAATTACCATACTAAAATGGTTAGTTAATATTATAAATACTATTAACATGCGGGTATCTTAATGCAAGCATTTAGTGCTAATTTATGCAGAAAAAATGTGTTCTCTGTATTTTTTTTTTAAGGGGTAGTAGCGTCAGCTTCAAATGAAGCTACAATGCCCATACAAAAAAAACTGAAAACTATCAATCACATCAAGTTCTTCTTTGCATAATAATAATTTACTGCTAAATAGGTGCTGTCGATTTATGCCATGTCTAAAATTGAAACATTTTTTTTATTATTAAAAACGTGTTGTGCTAGCTTCACGTGAAGCTACAACTTCCACATAACAAAACCAAAAACTATTAATGATATGAAATTCTCTTTATTTTAGAAAATTTTGTACTGCTCTAAACAATTTCCTGTTACTCCTGAACATCGGAAATTTCGTATCTCCAGGAAAGTAACTATCTGAAATCCTAAGAAACTCTGTTCTAAATAAAAAAATAAACTCCGCAGAAGCTGCAGCCACCATCAGTAAATTCGAATTTTAACCCAAAACCAGAACTTAAAACTGTTCTGAGCAATTCTTCAGAAAAGTTAATATCTGAAATCCAAACAAACTCTGTTTTGAAACAATAAATAAATTTAGAAGAAGGTGTAGCCATTTCTAGGCCACTATCGGTAAATTGCAATTTAGCACAATTCCACAGCATTTAACCAGCACTAAATTCTTACGTTATGAACAATTTCACATCATTAATAGTTTTCGATTTTTTGGTATCGGAGTTATATCTTCACATAACGCTGACACTACTACACGTATTGAACAACAACAAAAGTTGCAATTTTGGGCATGGCACAAATCGACAGCATTTAATTAGCACTTGATTCAGTTAGCTTCTTCACAGTAAATCCCCGAGATATTATTTATCTGAAGTTGGATAAAAACGTTGCAAACAATTATTGACAGCTACAATTATCGGACGACGGATAATTTTTATCGGCCTGATGATAAAAATTATCTGCCGTCGGATAATTGTAGTTTTCAATTGTTTGCAGCATTTTTATCCAACTTCAGATCAATAATATCTCGGGGATTTACGGTGTTTGCGTAGGAATTTCCTTGTTTCCTACGCAAAAAAGAATTTTTTTTTGTGTGAGAGTTGTACTTTCATGTGAAACTGGCACTAATACCCATTTGGAAGAAAAATGACTGAGCACAATATTTTGTGTGTGTCATGTATTAGCACTAAATTTGTATGATGCGTTAATAGGCATGGTGCAAAGTTCATACGAACACAGAAAACAACTCGAAGGCTTGAAGCATGGCGTTAGTGAAAGGTTTTCAGCTGCATTGACTATATATACAGCTATAAACCAATAGAATGTTCGTCAAATACAACGTAGATACCAGTAATGTACTTTTTTTTATCAACATCGTTAAAAACAATCATTATTGCCATTTTAATCTCACTGAAATTGCATTGTATAATTTGTCTTCTTTTTTAAATTAGTTTTAGGTTTACATTTTTTAAGTTAAGAAAAAAAATTGATCTAATGCGGGCAAGCACCACCTTGCTTGTGCAAGCACTCAATGTTCGCTGTAAGTCTTATCACAGAAAAGAGTATGAAATCCCCGGAATGACGTGTCGGGTACCCATGTACGAATTTTCCATCGGCCCAATGTCAGTTTAACTTTACTACCAGAGCTCGGCTATAACGTACCCAATTAATAACTACAGGCCGACGTTGTTTGCCGACTGTTGGCTCATCATACGCTGCCACAGCCGAGCTAACTCTGGCTACTTGAAGTCGGCCCAACTGCCGAAATCACAGTAAAAAATGATACTGAAATCAAAAGAATATTTTGATCGGCTGGAATGAATGATCGATTTTTGAAATCATAATCATCTTATATGCGGGATCGCATCAAGTCAGGCCAAGGTGCCCGACATTCTTGAAGTACTTTAAATCAGATGCGAGCTTTTTATGAATTCTGATTGCGTAATGTACTTGAAAAGTTAAAAAATATTGTTTAAAACCTTTAAGTTGTAGGGTTACCAGATGGAGCTTTGACTAAGCCCCAAACCGTGATTTTGTCTAAAAACTAGCTAAAATCTGGACAGTCTTCATATATACAAATTCGTGATGAATTCCTAGATAGCGCCAAACCCAGGACTAGGCAGCAGAAAGATTTGAATCAAAAACGTATCAAAACAAGACAGCAACAGTGTGGCGCTAGGCTAGTATTGCGTGAATAGGCAGGCTTGTCAAAAACTGTACCACACGGGGTGGTTGAGTCTGATAGGATGACCCTCAAAACAGATAAAAATGATCGCTGGAGCAAAATCCTCTATAACAAAAATGATCCTTTTCTTAATGTGATAAGAACAAAATTAAAGTTTGTTAATATTATTTTAATAGAAACATTCATTTTTTTTTCACGGATTAAACAAAAATTTTAAAAATATTTCAAGCACAGTGAGTGTGGATGCTGAGAACAGAGAAAGCATAGTAGGATCAGGTGACATACCTAGATAGATCAGCACATCTTTTTATTAAAACTATGGTGAAAATGTGTGGCTGACTACTATTTACGGCTACTTTCTATTGTGAGATAATACGCTCACAAGAGGCTTGAAAAAGTTCTGCATATATTTTTGTGATTTTGTAACAAAATAAGCAGTTATAAAATTTATGGGATGGAAATCTGGATAACAACCCTTTGGGGGGGGCGGCCTCGAACATAGCAACAATGTTTGCTTAATGTTTCAATAACTTGTATGAATCTATGTAGAGTTCTTGGGGAACAACACATGCTTCTATAATTTTATCAAAATTTCGTATTTGAAAACTATTGTAGGAAACGTTTTTTTGGTCATCCTACGAGATTTCATTTTTGGTCCTTGTATCTAGTTGTCAATCCCATGTATAATAAAAGTTTTATAAAATTGATAACACTTTAACAGCACATTACGCATAAACTCTACTTTAATTTGTTAACAAATTTTTTATCTGTTTAAGGAGTTAACAAATCTTGAAAATCGTTTCAAGGATGAAAAATAGGTGCGTGTTAACACGGGTGTATGGTACAGATAAAGTTTAAACTACGGGGAAGAGTGGGAAAGTGGGAGATTATGGTTAGAACGCATAGGTACATGGTACATATCCTATATTGTATAGTACCCTCCCTTGGAGGCAGGGATTTACCGTTAACGAGAATGAAAAAGCGCCAACAGCGGCTTTTCTCTCGTCCTGCCAAAAGATCAGCTTGCAGTTTGCACACGTGCAAAATTGACGAAACAAAACGGTCCCAGCACCGAAAAAACGATATTCTAATTTTAATAATTTCCCACTAAGTTTAAGAGTATTTGCAACCTAAATAGGCGCCAAGAATATATTCTTAATGTACGATGGAGGCCCTCTTACCTTAAGAATATATATTCTTGTCTAATTTTAACAATATATATTGTTGTCTAATTTTAAGAATATATATTTTTGTCTAATTTAAAGAATTTCCCACTAAGTATAAGACTATACTAACAACATTTTGACACATTTTGATGAAATATTTAAGGGGCCATTCATAAAATACGTGATACATTTTTCACGAACTTTAAACACTCCCCCCCCCTTGCGTGATGCTTTTTCCATTGTTCTGAAGATGGAGAATAATACTTTGATAGACCCCCACCCACCCCTGAACGTATCACGTATTTTGTGAATGACCCCTAATTATTTGTATGTTATATTTACCACTTTTCTTCAAAGCGAAACTATCAATGCCCAAAATTACAACAAAAAAACATTTAACTAAGCCCGAAAAAACATGAATAAATGAGAAATTGCACATCGTTATTTAACCTCACCATCTTACTTTATTGTTGAAATTTTACGTCAATATAATATCCTCAGAATTGGTTGCATTTTTTCGAGCTTCTCACTCATTACACATTTGAAAGTATGGAGTTTGGCCTCCTCATAGTACTTCGTGGGTAAAAAAATCGAAAATGGAAACTGATTGAAAAGCACGTGGCACGAAACAGTAAAAGAAATGATTGAACAGAGCGAGTCGTATTTTCCTTTACGCATTTCTTCTTTCTCCCTTTGCTTAGAAAATACTCTTAAAGTAAGAATTTCGGTTACTTCATTAAGAATATTACTAAGAATATGCCTGTAAGAATATGACACTCTTAATATTAGAATATCGTTTTTTCGGTGCAGCGAAAGCTCGTTAACTCTAGAGAATGCGCAGGGTTCCATTCTGGGCTGCTTCATAACCAACTAGAATCAGCCCATAGGGTGATTTAATGCATTTAAAAAGCTTACGCCATCCTCAATAACGACGTGTTTAGATCCATTCGTCAAAAAATTCGGAATCATGCCATTAAAAGTAATCGTATGGTAAACGCACCTGCGAGTGAAAAATCATACGGTAAATGCAAAATTAATAGCGGCGCAAATGTCTCTGGATATAGTGGATAATTAGAATGATTAATTTCACGCATTGAATGGTGGTAATACATACTAGATGCCGAACAATTTTCCAAAACCACCGTATGATGAGTACTTTTCTTCCTTATTATAATTAATTAGCAAATATATTTGCTTCCTCATAAAGACAGTCGTAATAAAAAAATGCAAACAGGGCAATCAAAATTTTTTGAATCAAGGAGCCCTTTTTGTCCTTGTATGAACATTGAAGTAAGTTAATGAAAAAAGTTGTTCTGTTAAAACAGATTTTTCAAATTGTATAAATAACCATAACTTTCTTACTCTTCAATATAATGAATTAATACTATGGGTCAATCCATTTGTCTCGAATCAAGGAATCTTTTCCGTGCCTGCGTAAATTTTGAATTATGTGAGTAAAAAAGAGTTTAACTATAAAAACCCGATTTTTCTAATATTATGACCATAACTTCCTTACTCTTACTGTAAAAACCAGAGACTTCCTTTTTTACGGTATAATATTTTGCATGTCATGTTTCTGAATATGGTGACTTTATGCTGTTACTTTCAATGTAGAACAAATAAACCTGAGTTTCCACCAGTGGTCTCCTTTTAGTACCACTCGAGACTGTTTTTTCTGAGTCTTATGTTAATACCTGAAATCAGCCCTGAAATAATTTTTTTTTAAAAGTGTTTGATAAAATATATTAAGATTATATATCAATCGATTCGTCTCGAATATAGAAATCTTTCATATTCTTGCATCAACCTCGAATTATGTTAATGAAAAAAGTTTTACTATAAAAAACCCATTTTGAAAATATTATAAAGTGCTAAAAAAAGGTAAGAAATAGTTTTAGAAATACTTCCATCAGTTTTGAGATATTAGTCGTGAAAAAAAACCCTCCAAATTTTATCAATTTATCTGCAACCGTATTCAAGTTATCGTGTTCACAAAAAAGTGTGACATCCACACACAAGTCCATACACCTTAATTCATTTACGTGATTCGAATCAGTGAGAATTCACTGTATTTCAGTAACTATTCCGTAAAAATCCAAAAAAGCAACCACTGGGTTTTCTGAAAAATCTTACTGAAATCTTAGTTACTTTTTCTACTGTGAAATCAAGAAAATAGTACTGAAATTTCAGTGAATAGTAATAAATATCCAGACGGACGAAACTGATTCAAATTAAGAGAGAGGTAGTTTTTTTAGACTCATTCTGAAACGAGAAAGAATATAGTCATCAAACAAAAATGTATAGAATCACATTCCAAGTTGAATGTCACGCATCTTGGCTCGAAGTCTTGAACTTTCTCAAATGGCCCAACTTCTACTGGACAACATTCTGATACCTAGCAGACATTTACACGTTTGAGGTATTATAAGGATAAAATTCCTTAAAACGCGCTATCTAACGGTCTGCGCAATTATAGAAAGAGGTTGACTATTCCGAAGTTGAGATATAATTTCAATTAAAATTTACACCTTTTATGCACTAATTACCCTATCCAAGATTAGGAAGGTATCGAAAACGTAACATATTTTACCTAAGCAGCTAAACTTATCTTACGATTTAATTTTGTTAAAACAATATAAGAGCACAACACGTAGGTTCCGTGAGAATATCAGAATGTTTTGCTATTGTGTTTTTAAAAGAGAGCAAGAGCCCCGAAAAGTAAAAAGAATGAATACAGTGCTCCTCAAGGATCGATAGGTTGGATTAAAATCAATCCAAAAACTGTTTGGATATGTTTTTAGATGGCTATTCGCAGTTTCTAAAACTACTTACTGTGAAATCGTAGCTGGTCTTTTCTCGAGATATCTCAAAATTCCGTTTCACGAAATGAACGAAATGAAAATAAAAATTTCCTGATTTTTTTCCCTTAAATCATTCACGAGGACAAAAAATAATATTCTGTCGGAAAAAATTTGCGAGTTATTCACAGATGCATTAGACAGTTTAGAATTGAGATATTCGCCAATTATGAAACGTCAAAACTCTTTTTTTACATCCGGAATTATAGGCTAGTTGAGACCAGATTTTTGATTTACGAAATTCTAATTTGTTATTTTTAACATTCTATATGGGTGATTCTCCGCATACAGGGCACTTTTGTGTCTCGGACCTCTAGTAACTACCCAGGTGGAAATTTACAACTGGCTTGGTACCGCGCCAGTACCGCCGGTCGGATATCGGT